>JAPPVO010000007.1:64375582-64575582 GCA_030407325.1 Camellia japonica
TGTTGAATGTTCTGCATGACCCCTTGGAGCTGAAGCTTCATGGCTCGGAGTTCAGCGTCCCAGAGGGGAATGTTGTCACCTCCGGAGGGGAATGGAGGCTGGGGTGGATGTTGGATACTGCTGGCTTCCTGCTCGGGAGCTGGTGGTGCGATCGACGGGTGTGGAGGTGGAGGTGGTGGAATGACTTGTGGGTGAGGCGGTTGCAAGCCTCCCAAGTTAGGAAAGTTGGGTTGTGGGATGGTGTGGCTCAGGACTTGTTCTGGATGAGGAGGATCATCTGGGGGTGGCGGAGGCGGCATGGGAAGATTTCTTTGGAGCAAGGCATTTATCAAGGCTTGGTTTTGCTCAGCCATGCGGTTGATGCTATTGGTGAGCTCGATGAAATATTGTGGCGGTTGGTTTGGGTTGGGAGGGTCGGTCTGGTGGTCAGCGGCATTGTGGTGAGAAGCCATGGATCTAGTCGTGACCATACACCTTGATGGGTAAAGGTAAAGGATCGTTGGAACGAGGGTCTCCGGCGACAATGAACACAACTGGCGCGCGGATAAGAACCAAGTTCCCACAGACGGCGCCAACTGATGATGCGGTTGATCTAGGTGAATGGGCTGGACCGATCTAAGCATCCCCAGATCCAATGGGCTACCTGCAAAGAAGTTCAACGGGGAACGGGGTAGTCCCCCAGTGAACCCTCCGACGAACAAGTTAGTGTTTGGAATATAGAGAGAGAGTGAGAGAGATAGGGGTTAGGAAAGCTTAACCTTCTCCTTGTCTACCAACTTTGCTTATATCCTTCTGTCATCATTTCGTTTCCTGCCGAAAGCTTGGCCGTCATTCGTCTTGTTCAGGGTGAGGGGGTGCCATCCGGCTGAGGGGTGTTGTCGCAATAAATGCTGTGATGGCTTGCATTAATGGTGATGTGCTGTGGCAATAACTTTGCAGATCTTTGTCTGCTGACGTGGCCTCTTCTGAATCTGCCACGTGTCCGGATATCACTGGTCCTCCCTGTCCAGTTGGCTTCCAGTGGTGCTGGGTTTTTCTATTCGGGTTGTGTAATGGGAGTTTAAATGGTGGGCTGTGGTCCTTGTGGGCCTATCTGGGCCTATCCATGTCAATTTATAACTTATTTATGGGAAATTCTTTCTGAACAATGATCATAACATGTTCATTGAACATTCCAGAGAATTATATGAATTAAATAATTGTCTAAATAATTTAATTATAATTTTAAATATGAAGATTGTGTTTTGAAAATTTTGTGTAGAATATTAAAAAATCAATATTACAAATTCAATTATTTATTAGAACTAAAAATAAGTGTTGTGCTAATCTATTTAATTAGATCTTGTAAATTAGTAGTTTATGCATGTGTGTTGTTGTGATCTATTTTAATATTTAAAATTATTATTTCACGCTATGTCTTGATTTAACTGTTTACAATAATTTGTAAACATTATTGGATTACTGTAGAATGTATTTGCTAATATTTTCTGTTGAAAATTGTATTAAAATGATATAATATCGATTGTAATCTAATTTGTAATTATTAGTGATTATTATTTAAATTAATTAAAATGATCAACGAAGTGTATGAAATTAACGATTGATGGTTAATACCGGTTGTTCAGGGTGAGTCCTGATTTTAAATAGTGTACGAAATTAATGGCTGACGGTTAGTGCCAGTTGTTCAGGGTGTGTAATGCCCCCACATTTTATTACTCGGACCCATTATCGAACCCATTATTATAAATTCAAAGACAACGTACTGATATTCAAAACATTAATCATGATAAATAGATAAGGGTTCTCTCATTCGGAATACATAATGGATGCAACATGTAACATAATTAAATAAATTACTCGCAGGCTTACATCACTACATAAAAGAGAAAGGGTTCAACCCTTTTACAACAACGGTATTCCGCCAGCAGATATAAGGCCCCGTGGCCAATAGATAAAGAAGATCCTTGATCTTGAAAACACTTGTCGATATTCACCTGAAAAAGGATTAGCAACGTAGGATGAACATAAAATCCAGTAGAGATCCCAACATGATCATAAACAATAACAACTTACATATAGTTATGATCATGAATGCTCTAACTCATACTATGTAAATAATGTGACGATTTGTACTAAAATATATTTACATAGGTACTTTTCCCAAAATCATTAAATTTGTTCATAACACAGATAGCTCACATTTCCTTCTTTTTTTCCATTTCAACAATATCACATAACAACTGTTTTGTTTTTGAAATACATTAACAAACGTTCCGATTTCCTTCTTTTACTTACAAACTCAATACGTAACCTACGTCCATTTTCAACACGTTCATCACATTTTTCGAGCCTTAAGTCCAAAGTTAAAAAGATACTTTCAACAATTTATTTGATACTCTCACATGTACACATAACATTCCATACGAAAAATGAAAGCAACAAACACCCAACAACTGCTTACCTAACATATAAGATAACTCAGTCTTCCTAAACCATAACCATCATAACACATGATATACCTAGATACACAGAAACAATAACGATAAACAAAACTTTGCTCTACCTGCCTTAAGCACAATAAGCCAAGGATACACCCTTCCATAACACAAGCCAATTTTCCAGTCACCGATTGGAAGGTAATGGGACCTCTACCAATTTACCAGACACCTACTGGAAGGTAATGGTACCTCTGCCTATTTACCAGACACCCGCTGGAGAAATGGTACCTCTGCCAAGTTCTCTAGGCTCTAGCTAGAAGGTATTGGTACCTCTTATTCTAAGCGCAACTAATTTCTCCAGGCGCTAGCTAGAAGGTAATGGTACCTCTTATTCTCAGTGCATGTACAATTCCAACCATCACAATATACCACAAGCATAAATAACCCGAGTGTACTACATACATATAATCTTTTCAACATCACAATGTCATTCTCCACTGATGACCAAGGACAAAACCTCTAAACATATGTATTACATACATGTAATACAATAATCCAATTCTCACGAGATCTTAAGTCCAACAACAAGCATAATAATATTTAAAGATTTCAAAATCCAACCTCAAGTTCATTCTCAATTTACAAAAGGTTACAATTTCATTTTCTTTCCAAAAACCAATTTCTACATTTCATTAAAATCCATATCCGTGATGTCAAAGTCATAACCTGATTCCCTCTCAACATAATCAATCCCAATTAGTCCCATCCTCATGGTTAACTCTCCACTCTAACAATTAACACATTTACACAAGCCATAACAAATAAAACACAACCCTTGTTCACTTTACCCCTTTTCAATTCGTTAAGCTAATAATATTAAATTAGGGCTTTTCCCCCTTCTTCAACATAAACACGTAAAACTACTCTCTAATTAACCAAAACAATTACCAATTAACAATTAGAAACCCCACATTATCAAACCCTAGATTTCTCTTACATGCTTTTCAAAAATTCATAATAAACATGTTTTTTATGCAATAAAATCTACTAATCTATATATAGACGAAATATTGAAAAAGAGCGAAGAAATCCCTACCTTTTGAAGCAAAAAGAAGATGACCCAAAAATCGCCGACAACGAAACAACGATCCACTCAAATTAAAAGAAAGCCCTCGCCGAGCTCTACATTTTTCTCCAAAGAACTAGGGTGAGAAAACCAATGGATTAAGAGTATTTAGAGTTAGAAGGTAAGAAATTAGAGAGAGAGAGAATGAGTGTGTGTGGATCTAGGGTTTGAAATGTTTAGAGAGAGAATGAGATGAAAAAGTGACTCAAAATGGCCCTCTCTCGGACTGATATACGCACAGACCGCTCGAGCGACCAAAACACTGCTCGAGCAAACAGACACAAAAGTTAATACCGCTCGAGCGACCAAAACCCCTACTCGAGCGCACATATCACACTTCTAGTAGTTTTGCAGACTATAAAAGATCGCTCGAGCACAAGAAATTCCGCTTGAGTGAACAAGCAAAAATCTGGGCAACAACTTATTGAAAAACTGACTTCCCAACTATTCCAAATGCAGCCAAAACTTAACTGACTTCCCAATTATTCCAAATACAACCAAAACTTCCAATAGCCAAATTCAACAAGCAATAAGATGGAAATGAGATGAACAACAGTTAAGTACATGGATTCTCAGATCCATAATCACGAAAATGGGTCAAGTCTAAACCAGAATCGTTATAGGATGAGCCCTAGTTTTGAGAATTCTTACATAAATTGTGTCGCGAAACCCTAAGATGGCACGTGACTTATTTGAACCCCTATCGATATCTAGTTTTGGAATAAGGATAGATGTGTAAGTGGTACACAAGGAGGTTATATACCCCTGGCAGACCCCTTGGGGCAGACCACGGGTGCCACAACTTAGGTATGTAACTCTAGGTGTGGGCATCCTTGGTAGTTATTGTTGGTAACACTTGAATATTTGAACAGGGGGTTTTCAAATTAATCGTGGCCATAGCTTACCGGTTGGTAAGTAAATCTCTTTGGTGAGATTTTTGAGTGTCACCTAAATTATTAAAATTGTTGAAATTATTTTAATGGTTTTATATAGCCATGCTATTAATTTCGTTATTTTCTCTTAAATGTCATGATTATTAATCTCATTATTTTCTCTTAAAAAGAAAGGTAGATTTGTCATGTTTTCTTAATGTATTGCAAAACTGATGGCATATGTTTTGTTATCCTGGCGTTTTATGCCAGATTTTGATGAGAAAGGAACGGGAGCTAAAAATGGAGCTAATGCTAATACAAAGCCTTGGCTAACTTGAAGCCAAGACTATTGCGAAATAAAATTTTCTTGTTTTATGTATTAATAATTAAGAACGTTATAATGTTGTTTAATGTTGTATTTGGACTTTTTAAGCCCTCTTTTTTTTTCTTTTTTTTTTTATTGTTGTTTAAACTTTTGGTTGTATGAGAATTATAATTTCCTATTAAGATGTTAAGTTTTTAATTAAATTAGTCATTTTATTTATTTAATTTTCTTTGATGTTTCAAAATTTTTGGGGCATCACAGATTCTTGTGGTTAAATTATGTGTTCGTAGTTTTGTTGTTTTCAATTTTAGGAGTAAATTTAAAATATATTTTTCGAGATTTATTTAAAATACAAATTACTCCCTATGATTCTGAAAATTATATCCCGCTCACTTTAAATTTCTAATTACATAACAAATTACACATTTTATTAATAAATTGTTAAGTCAATTAGCAGCTTTTAATAATGTCATAAATATATTTCAATTAAATTTTGTGTAATTTTATTATTATTATTTCTATTAATTCTAGAAAAAATTACTCATAAGTCCCATATTGGAAAATGTTATTCCATCTAGTCCTAAGTGTTTTTTTATAAACCATTTAGTCCTTTTTTTACATCACAACATCATTATCAAAACAACATCAAACATTAAAATGTCAGCAAACATAAAAAAAATCAACAAACATCAAACATCATCAAACACATCAACAACATCAAACATTAAGAAAATATCATCAAACATCAACAAATATCGTCAAAAAAATTATGAACATCATCAACAACAACAAACATCATCACCATCAACAAACATCAATCAACATTCGAACATCATCACCAATATATTCGAACATCATCAATAGATTGCTATATACATAGATATATCAATAGATTCATATATTTATTTATATATATATATATATATTGCTGGAGAGAAGGGTTAGGGTTTGAGTTGTTTCACATACATGATGATGATGGATGATCATTCGAATCATCAGAGGCGAAACGGTTTGCTGTTGCCGGAGACTTGTTCGCACTTGACACTGGCCTTTTTAAGCGGTCAGAGGAAGAGAGTGGAGATTTTTTTTAAAAAAAAAAAATTGATCAGCAAGAGAGAGATTTCATGGCGACTTCGAAGCTTCAAGCACTGTGAAACCACCCTGCAGGCCCTAAAACCAATGAGTTTTTTTTTTTTAAAAAATTTCGTCCCGGAAGACTCATTTGTTAGATTCTCTCGATTTTTTTTATTAAATAAGTTTTTATGCTCAACAATTAGATCTAATTTATTCGTCATATAGATTCGTGTGCGTGTTCGTAGACTCTAATTAGTTATTACTATTGATTCTTGCAGATTAGATCGAGAGTTTAATGAATGATTCTCGATCCCCAACCCAAAAAGAATCAAACCCATCTCAGAAAAATCCAGAATTTCGTGTTAATTCTCTGTTTGTAGATATATTTTATGAATATGGAATTGGATAGCATTGAATGCGTATCGGATGATATGAATGAGGATGAGATCCATCAGCGAACTGGTGAACTGAAATTGAACCAGTAGCAGGAACTTAACAATGGACATCAATGAATCTGATGATGTTAGATTAATGAATATGCTGTTGGATGAATAATGTTTGATGTTCTAATGAATTTGATGATGGATACTGAGTAATAGTTTCAATTTTTTTAAAAATAAATCTGATGTTTGATGTTTGACGAATAATGTTTTATGTTTGATGAATAATTCTAATGTTTAATGGTTGTGTTTGATGTTTGATGAATAATGTTTGTTGTTTGATGAAAAATCTTAATGTTTAATGGTTGATGTTTGATGAATAATTCTGACGTTAATAATGTTTGATGTTGGATGAATAATTCTAACGTTGCTAATGTTTGATGTTAGATAAATAATTCTGACGTTGCTATGTTTGATGTTTGATGAATAATGTTTGACATAAAAAGGCCTATAGTAAGCTTTTAGAGAAATAGGACCTATTAGTCCAACAAAAAACATTCGGGACTAAATGGGCTAACATTTTCAAATTTGGGATTTATTGGTGCTTTTCCCTTAATTCTATTAATTAAATTTTTTTGAAAAATGAGTATTTATGATTTCTAAAATTATAGAGGGCAATCTATATTTTAAGTAAATCTGAGGGAATGTATTTGTAATTTACCTTAATTTTAGGGGTGTTTAATAATATTAAAAGTTAAAAGTTGAAAATTAAATATTAAAAATTGAATGTTGAATTTTTTAAAATGAAAAATTATTTAATAAAAATTTAAATGTGAAATTAAAAAATTGTTTGGTATGTAAAATATCAAATTTCAAAATTATTTTTAAATTGTATTTAAATTTTAGGGTAAATTATACAAATGGTCCCTATAGTTTACACGATGTGTCAATTTGGTCCATGTTATTTCAATTTTCTCGATTTTGCGCATTATTTTAATAGATTGTGTCATTTTAGTCTAATAAATAACGGCTGTTAAGTTTGGTGGACGAAAAGTCTACACATTGTGTCAATTTGGTCCCTATAGTTTACACAATGTGTCAATTTGATCCTTATAGTTTTAATTTGCTCAATTTTGATAGGGACCAAATTGACATATTCTGTAAACTACAGGGACCAAATTGACACATAGTTTGACTTTCCATCCACCAAGCTTAACAATCGTTATTTATTGGACTAAAGTGACACAATTCGTTAAATTAAGGGGCAAAATTGAGCAAATTGAAACAATAAGGACTAAATCGACACATCATGTAAACCACAAGAACTATTTGTATAAATTACCCTAATGGTTGTAGTTGGGGTAGTTGGGGTCATGACACCAATGGCAATGATGGTGGAGTTAGAGAGATATTAGTTGTAGTGATGGTGGAAATATAATTTAGTGGAGGTAAGACAACGATTGTGTAATAATAGTGGTAGAATGATTATGGTAATTATGACAATGAGGATAATGATTGTGGAGCTGAAAGATTATAGTAGTTTGATTATGGAGGTGAAAGATTATAGTAGTTTTTGTAGTGGTAGTAGAGAGATAGTGTAAGATAGTAACAAATCTTATAATTCGTTGATTAAAGACTCAATATCGAAACTAAAATTCTTCTCTAAACTTATTGATTCACAAGGAATATCGAAAATAAAAAGTCAACAATAATTAATTATCAAAAGAATACTCAAAATTGGAACAAAGAGTATAAACTCAAATTATATTAATCATGAAAATTATTTTGCTCTAAGGCTTATAATGATTATTTATAAGTAAAAGTAAACCTAACGTAATATGAAATAATCGGAATTGACAGTTTTGTAATGAGTAACACAGAAATACAAAAATATAACAATAGATGTTACTAATAGAAATATTGAAATAAAAAAAATTACTAATAGATGTTACGATTAGAGATGGCAAAATATCCTAATCCATCTGGTCCTCGACTCTCTGCGACCCTAATGGAATGGGTATAACAGTTCCAGTTTAGACCCGATCCATTTCTTGCTCTTGGATTCGGGAATCTGTATCCTTAATTATTGTTCATACCATTTTCATCTTGTTGCTAGTTGAGTTTAGTTGTTTGGGAGTTATGGTTGTGTTTAAAACAGGTTGAGAGTTAAATTTTCAAAAGCGTTGTAGTCCAGTTTTCTTCTTGTTGCTCGAGCGCTGTTTTGGTCGTTTGAGCGGCCTTCGAGATTTCTCTGTATTTTTATAGGTCTGCAAAACTTTTGGAAGTATGGTATCTTCGCTCGAGCGGTGTTTCTTTCGCTTGAGCAGTCTTTTGCAAGTCTGAACTTTTGGAAGGAGGTCATTGTGCGCTCGAGCAGTGTTTTGGTTGCTTGAGCGGTCTGTGCATATATCAGATCGAGAAAAGGGAGATTTTATCACTTTTTCACTCACTCTCTCTAAAACATTCCAAACCCTAATTTTTTCACCCTCTCTCTCTAGTTCTTGCCTTAAAACCCCAAATATTCCCAATCCATTGATTTCTCCACCCTAGTTCCTTGGAGAAAAAGGTAGTGTTCGTAGAAAGTTTCGTTTTAATCAGACAGGATATCATTTTTGGCTCCGCCAAACTTCAACCCTTGCTCTTTTCTTCTTCTAATCTTGAGGTAGGGATTTTTTCAACCTTTGGTATGATTTTTATCCTAATTATTTGCTCATTGAAAGGATTTAGTGATTTTGAGATTTTGGGTTAAACCTAGGATTTGATTTTGAAATATAAAATAAGGGTTTTCAAATGGGTGCTTAAGGAAGGTTGTGAGGATGTGTTTAAGGTTGAGATGAAATGTTGGAATTTCTTTTACATAAATGTGATTTTGAAAGTAAATGAGATTTTGTTCTAAAATTATTGATATTTGGTTTATGAAAGAAGAGGAAAAAGATGTTGGGTTTTGAAAAAATGAAATGAATGTATATGTTGATGATGAGAGTGGAGTTAGATATGTAATATCACTCCCATTTTGAAAATGATGAGATTATATTTTTGTTGGAAATTATATGTTAAATAGAAATATCTGTTTTGCGCTATTGGTGGAGGATAGCTTCGATTGTTGTAAAAATTGTATGAGGATTAGGTGAAATGAAACTAATTAATCATACATCTTGCATTGAGCATTGTTTCATACTTAAACATTAAAATGTATTATTTTGAGAAAAATTGGTGAATACCTTAGTGAATCTAGTTAGGGGGCATGGTTATGGTTATTATGTTGGCCTGTGTGTCTCTGGTGAAAGTCCAAAAACTGGCTGGGTTAGGTGCCGATCTTTCCAATTAATACTGATAAAATAGCTTTGGTAGTACTTGTATAGCCTACTGACAGACACGTACCAAGAGATTCCCAATGTTTTGTATCCACTACCCTATTTTCTAATATAAAAGGATATTTTTCATGAATTGATATATAATCCGGTATTGCATTGTTTTGAAATGGAAATGTGAAACGTTTGACAAATGGCATGCATATGCATTCACCTCATGACATCGTTAAGATTCATACATTTTGTTAAAGTATCTCTACTAGGCTTTAGCTCATCCTATGTAGAAAACGACTTTCAGGTGCTGATGATATGCCTCCACCAAAGACATAGCTTGGGATAACTTGGAGCCAAGAGTTTCTTTTTGTTTGTTTTGATGTAATTATTTTTGTACAAGCCTTGGATTTTAACTGTATTGAGTTGAACTCATTTTGTAGTACTCAAGTATTGACTTGAAAAGATGTAGCCATTAGGGCACAAAATTACTTGATTTTGCTTTTATTTCAATTCATGTACACATGTCATATGCTATAGATTCAAGATGTAGGATTTATGAATGTATACAAGCATATGTCATTTTTTATATAAACAATGAGTTTAAATGGAAATATTAAATATGATGTTATTGATCAATTCTACGGGAATATTATAATGTGGGTTATTGTTATTATTTCGAGGCATTACAATAGGTTTGGGGGTAGTTGAATAGGGTATAGTTGGATTTAAAACTTTGTTTGAAAAACCTGATTGGATTTGGGTCGGAGATAGGAGAGAGTATTTTTTGGGCGGACGGGCCATAAATCCAATTTGAAATTTTTTTGCCCAAAGATCTAAGCTCTAATATTATGTTTACAAGGACAAAATATTACAGAATGACCAAAATTCCCGTGTGTATATTATATACGTACGGTGGAAACAAACCATTAACTCCTCTTCTCTCTCTCTTCGTGACTGATGCGGCACCATGACGACGAGGAGTCGACGCCATTTGAGATCTGCTATCACCGCCGACGATCTCCGCCACCATCTAGATCTGTAAACGGTAGAGGGAACTCATATCGGTGCAACTAACGATCTCCTTATCCATGGCTTCCGCGATACTACCGCAGCACCGTCCTCCTGCCTCATCATCAGTTGATGAAGATCTAGAAGAGCGGTCAGATCTACGAGCTTAGGTCGCTTCCTCTGTTCTTGTTGGTTTTCGCCAGACACATCAGAGGGGGCTGCTGTGATCTACACCATGGTCCCGTGAGCCTCATCGACAGAGGTGTAACTGCCGCTTTCGGCAGCAACGTCGGCGACGTTGGAAGACTCCTGTGGGTGTCAATTTCCGACCACACTGCCAACTTAGTACTCAACTGGAGAACACCGGCAGAATAGATGGCACCTGTCTGACCTGCAACAGAAAGAAGAGTCTCCGGCGGTGGCTCGTCCACCCGGGGGTACTCCGACGATCAAGTTAGTACTCCATATCTCTCAAAGATAACCAATAGTGCTTAACTTACTAGATAGAATATCCAAAGCCATACCTTAGACCCATGGGGGTGCCTCCCTTTTATAGCCAACATAATCCTAGTCCCAATAGAAGCCTAACTTCAATGGACTCAGGATTACTACTAATCTTGGACTCCCAGTAGGATTAGGATAAACTCTCTAAGAGTCTTATCTTTACCCAAACTGAAGTCTTCTCCCATTTTAGGACTCTTGTCCCTTATCCGCTTATCTCGGATTCTGGTATTCTCGCAGATAACCTCGGCCTAGCCGAGATCATCTCGGCATCATGACCAGGACACGTGACACCTCGGCTGACACTTCGGTGTCACCTCGGCCACGTGTTGTCATTCAAAAATTATGTCCTCACAACTGCCCCCTAGGTTCTATTACCTCGGCATCCTGAGGTGATGGAACCTATATCATTTATTCCACTTAGCACGTCGGTTAAGCTCGCTTCATCATCTATTGCCGAAGTCAGAACTCGTAGGCTCAATATGACCAAGACCTATAGTCTACTTTCATCAATGCCTTAGAACCAACGACTAAGTTCGTTCAAGTTTCTCAGCCGAAACCGTTCTCCTTTGCAACCGTCTCGGGGTGACACACCTCGGTTATACAAACTGATGATTTACCTCGGCAAGTACCCAAGTACCTTTTCTTGGCATAACCTTGGTTTCACCTTGTAAATTTTTTCATAAAATTTCAACAAGGGTTTAACCTCGGCTTAACTTTGACTTGTAAATTGTCCACAAATTTCAACAAGTGTTAAGCAATGATTTCGGTTTAACTTCAACTTGTAAATTGTCCACAAATTTCAACAAGTGTTAAACAATGATTTCAGTTTAACTTCAACTTGTAAACTTTTCTCAAGTTTCAACAAGTGTTAAACAATGATTTCGGTTTAACTTCAATTTGTAAATTGTCCACAAATTTCAACAAGTGTTAAACAATGATTTCAGTTTAACTTCAACTTGTAAACTTTTCTCAAGTTTCAACAAGTGTTAAACAATGATTTCGGTTTAACTTCAATTTGTAAATTGTCCACAAATTTCAACAAGTGTTAAACATCATCTCGGTAAGCTCTTCTCTTCTCGGACTTAATCATCTTAGGCCGAGATCTTGTCTTCTGGGATCTGGGATCCGAGATCTGGAATCCGGGATCTGCTTACTTGGGCTGAGCTCTTGTCTTCTCATATCCAGTGTTATCTCGGCTTCACTACGGTGAACCATTTCTCTTCTCTGGTTTGGACGCCTTTGTCCCCGGCGTGTCCTCCTCGGCTCTGGCATACTTTTCTATCCTAGCCATCAGCTCCTCCATGCTTTTCGGCAATGTCTTTGCTAGTGATTTTCGAAGCAGGCAGTCATCCTTCAAGCCGCTTTTAAACGACACGACCGCCACCTCTTGGTTGCATCCTGGTATTCGGTTGAATACCTCATAATACCTTTTGGCATAGGCCCTAAGGCTTTCATCCTCGCCGATCTTCAGGGCCATTAGGGCGTCCACCCTCAATGGCTGTAGCTTGTTTGTCATGAACCTAGCCACAAACATCTCGGCCAAGCCTTCCCAGGTTTTCACAGTTCCTTTCGACAACTTGTGAAACCAATCCGATGCAATTTCTCCCAAGAATGAGGGGAACACCTTGCAGAGCAACGGCTCGTTCTCGGTGTACAATGTCATTGAGTTCAAGTACAAGCTGACGTGAAAGTTCAGGTCCGACTTACCGTCATATATTTGGAAGCTTGGCATACTTAACCTTTTCGGGGCCTCAAATTTGTCCAATTCTATCGTGAACGGTGTCCTCGGCTTGATAGGTGAGGTCACCTCGGCATCTTGTCGCTTTCTCTAGAGGTAATCCCTCAGATCCTGCGTGGTTCGTCCAGGAGCTCAACTATCTTCAGATTTTAGCCTCTTTGGTGCACTACTTCCTGTGCCATTGCGAGTCTTTTTGGACCTCCCTCCATTGGTCGCGTCGAAACAGAGGTCCTTCCCCTGAACATGCCGATGTTCTTTGGAGTCAGTTTCCTTGGTGCGATGTGTCCTTTGTGAATCTCCCCTTCTTGATTCTCCTCGTCCGACCTCCCTTGAAGGCCGGTAAGAATGTTCCTTGGTACTATCGTGCTGAGGAGTCGTAGGAGCTGTCTTCTGCCCCCCTGCCTGGGCATCTTTCTTGGCTGCTGGAGTCAGCGTATCTTGTGACGAGAATGGTGGCTGCATGACGTTGTTTTGTATCATGAAATTGACAACCATTTGCAAGTCCGCCAATTTGTTCGCCATTCCTTTCATCTCGTCATCCCTTCGTAAGCATCTTTCTTTCTATACCTGGAGGTCGTCCTCGTTATAATACTCGCTTCAGTCTGATTTCTTCGGCACGTCGCCCTCCTGGCCGACGTCCTCTTCTCCGTGATTCTTATCACGAGTTTCTTCGTTGTAGTTGTCTTCTTCGACGTCAAGGTCAATATGTTTTCCACTCTCAGTAGAGGTGTCGTCCCCAACCTTCTCTTTCTGTCCGTTATTGGCCATCTATTCTCCTTTCGTTCCCACAGACGGCGCCAAATTGTGGGTGTCAATTTCCGACCACACTGCCAACTTAGTACTCAACTGGAGAACACCGGCAGAATAGATGGCACCTGTTTGACCTGCAACAGAAAGAAGAGTCTCCGGCGGTGGCTCGTCCACCCGGGGGTACTCCGACGATCAAGTCAGTACTCCATATCTCTCAAAGATAACCAATAGTGCTTAACTCATTAGACAGAATATCCAAAGCCATACCTTAGACCCATGGGGGTGCCTCCATTTTATAGCCAACATAATCCTAGTCCCAATAGAAGCCTAACTTCAATGGACTCAGGATTACTGCTAATCTTGGACTCCCAGTAGGATTAGGATAAACTCTCTAAGAGTCTTATCTTTACCCAAACTGAAGTCTTCTCCCATTTTAGGACTCTTGTCCCTTATCCGCTTATCTCGGATTCCAGTATTCTCGCAGATAACCTCGGCCTAGCCGAGATCATCTCGGCATCATGACCAGGACACGTGACACCTCGGCTGACACTTCGGTGTCACCTCGGCCACGTGTTGTCATTCAAAAATTATGTCCCCACAACTCCTGACCTGGAGGTTGTTCGTACTGCGACAGATTGTTCATACTAACACTCCAGATCTCTGTCAAATTGATTGGAAATGGCTAGATCTCTGCCAAATCTCCGTGGTGTTTAAGAGAGAGAGGCGACAGCAGAAGGAGGTCAATGGAAGCATGAAACAGAAAGAGAGAGAGAGTGAGATATATATATATATATATATATATATATTAAGGATATGGTTTGTTCATTTTTTAGGTTTTTGTTAGATTATTGATAGCTGTTTTTTTTTCGTTGTTGTTGTTGTTGTTGTTAATGATTCCAACAGATAGTGGCAAAAAATGTGTGTGTGTGTGTGTTGGGGGAGGGGGGTTGGTGGTGGTTATCTGATGAATGAACAAATAAAAATAACAAATATGAAATCTACACAGTGCTTTGATTTGCATATCTATGTGAAATCTACACAGTGCTTTGATGAATGAACTGGAAAAAATAACATATATGTTTGTGTTGGATTTAATAACAAATGTGTGTTGTTGTTGTTGTTGTTGTTGATGATGAAACACAAATTTGAGCAGGAAAAAAAAATTAATGGGCGAATTACACTAACAATCCTTATAGTTTGAGACTTGTGTAACTTTAGTCCCTAACATTTCAATTGTAATACATTTGACTTTAAATTTTGAATCTCGTTTTAAATAAGGACAATTAAAGCCATTATTGCTTCATTTGACGGGCAAAGTCATCATACAACATATTTTGTGTTGGTTAACTTATATGTTGTTTTAAAATATAACGGTTTTTTTAATGAATAATGTTGGAACTTTTTTTTATTATAAAGTTCTGTTAGTTTGATTTGCAGAATCTATTTTTAGAAAAAATTTCTAAGAAACTAAAAATAAAATTAGTGAAAAAATTTAAAAACACATCATTTTTATATAATTTTATCTTTTGGGAGGGTAGAAATTATTTTTTTATATTTTTTTTCAATTAAATTAGTTTTTATTTTTTTTCAAAAGTCAAACATGACGACAATTTTATTGTTATTATTAAACCAATCCATTAAATCAAAAAATTCAAAACTAAAAATATTTCATATATTAAACATATCTATTATAAATTAAAAGCCCAATAATCATCCTTTACATGATAACCATCTAAAAATATCAACAAACCACCCATTACATGATCATCATCCAAACACATACTAAAAATAAATTTGGTAAAAAAATAAAAATAATAAAAGTATAAGAGATTTATCATTTTTATATAATTTTATCTTTGGTGAGTAAAAATAATTTTTAAAAATTTTAAAATAATTTTTGACATTTATTTTTATTAACTAGTTTAGATTTTATGAAATTGACAACTTTGCCCTTGAAATGGAGCAACAATGTCTTCAATTGTCTTTATTTGGAACGAAATTCAAAATTCAGGGTCAAAAAAATTTACACATTTACACATTTTGCAGATTTTGCGATAAATTTTACACAGTTTGCACATTTACACAAGAATTTGGCGACCAAAAAATTTACACATTTTGGCGACCAAGAATTTGGCGACCAAGAATTTGAAATTGACAACTGCAAGAATTTACACATTTTACGACCACTTTTGCCGACCAAAAAAATTTTGGTCGCAAAAAAATGACATTTGGCGACCAAATATTAATTAGTCGCGAATGATCATCATTTTTGACGACCAAATATTATTGGTCGCAGAAGGTTATATTTTGGCGACCAAAAAATATGTTGGTCGCAGAAAGTGGTATACTTTTGCCGACCAACTACAAATTTGGTTGCGGAAGGTCACATCTTTTTTGGCAACCAAAAATTTGTTTGCAAAAAATTTATTTTCAGCAACCAACAAAAATTAGTCGCCAAATTACTACTTTTAGCGACTAATATTTTAGTCGCCGTTGATTGAAATTTGGCGACTAAAAAAATTTGTCGGTGAAAGAACCTGTTTTTGCGACTAATTTGAGAGTTTGGTCGCCAAAAGTTTGGGGGGAAATTTGATTTTCAGTGGGACGGGATTTGAATTTTCTTTCTCTCAATCGGTGCCCACTCTCTCTACCAAGCCTCACTGCCAAGTCTCAGCCTTTCTTTCTCTCTTTCTCTCTACCTAAGAATCCTCCTCCACATCTTCTCTTTCTCTCTCTCAAAAAACCCCCATATTCAGTTTTGTATGGTAGTTCGCTTGCTAGCATACGAGGTAGCTAACCTCTGCCTAGGCAAGCCGCCTCTCAGATCTCTCTCAATCTCCGCCACCGTGGCCGACGCCTTGTCCGCCCTCAAATCCTCCTCCGACACCTGACTCAGCGTATGGACCTGTGACCACTCCAAATCCGCCGCCGAGGAGTGTCGCTGCGTCGGAAAAGTCTGCATGGTCGATGTTATTTGCTACCTCTGCAAAGACGAAAACCTCTCTTCTCCTTCCTCTGCTCTCAAATCCCCTGTTTCTGTCTTGCTCCCCAAACTTCCTAGTCTCGTCAGGCACGTCGAACCCTCTTCCAGGTAACCCATTAACATTTCAATTTTAATCTGTTTTTGTTTGTTTTGATGAATTAGATCAATTTCTTGAATCTTTTTTTTTATTATTCATAACCCTAACCCAACCGCCTTACCCTCCTTAACCTGCGCCCTCCAGTGCCCTCACTTCCAATCGTACGCACCACCACTTCACCTCTCTATTTCTCTACACTTGTCGACTCTCTCGGCATCTCATTACAACGACTGGTGGCATTCACTCAACTGGTGGCATTCATTTTATTCTGTTCTTTTAACTAGATAGACACAAGCCAAGATGCAGCTGAACTAGTAAATAAAAATTAATTTTAAAGTATTTTCATTCAACAGGTTAATGCTGTTGCCCCAGGGTTCATTGCTTCTGATATGACTGCTAAGCTTGGGGGAGACATTGAGAAGAAAATATTGGAAACCATTCCCTTAGGTAAGCAGGATGGAAAGATGCACATTCTATCTCACTTGTTATATAGCCTTGTATTGTATCTTTTTCTGTCTACCTTTATCCACATCACTTTTTAATTTTAATTTTTCAATTCCATTTTCTGATAAGTACATGAAAGTTTTTTTTTAAAAATTTTGATCATGTTTCTATCTTGTATTTTCAGCATGAATTTGAACACTTCCCTTTAGTTTTTACTAGTGCATTTGATTTGTGCTGTTCACTATCTTATCTCTTAGTTAAAGTGTCTATCTCATTGCAATCAACCTAAGACATGTTGTTCCTGCCATTTATCAAAATTATTTATACAAATCATGCTTTGATAATCGATGTCTTTGCTTTTGATATTGTCTTTCATCAAATGCTTCACATGTAGTTTCAGTGAACGAATTTCAGTCATATCATTGATGATATGATGGTCATTAGTTTCACTTTCACTTCTTGTTTATCTGATAAGCTAAGTTTTGTAAACTCTTATAAGACTTTTGAAACGAGCATGATGCAAAAGGGTTTGGATAATTTCGATTATTTTTTGCAATTGTCAATTCAGGAAGGTATGGCCAGCCAGAAGAAGTTGCTGGGCTTGTGGAATTCTTGGCTCTCAATCCTGCAGCCAGTTACATTACTGGACAGGTTTTTGAATACTATTCATCATGTCTTCCTTTTTGTGCCAAATTTATTTATTTTGGAATATATGTTTTAATATATGTATCTTGTGAAATTTGGAAATATCTTATTTCAAAATGAAAACTAGTTAATATTGAAGTTCACTACATTTGTGATCTTGAAAGGGCAAGTTTTTGATACTAAGTATTTATCTTTTTTGAAGATGCAAACTACATGTACTGATTTTTGACTTCAGATTGTGACATTTATCTCCACGTTAAACTTTCAGATGAGTCCATTCAATAGCTCGCCTTGTGCTATTCTTGATCGATCAAGATACTTGAAGAAAATGTGTCATAATTGTGTTGATTAGGAAGTTTTTCCCATTGCATCAATAGTTGTTATAACTTTAGAGTTTATGCATTTATTCTTGTTACATTATTTGAACTAAACGAAACCTTCAATGATCTTTTATTACATAGAATTAGTAAAGTAACACCAAAATAGAAATCACTACAAATGCTGACTTATACATGATTCATATTAATTGAATTGAATGACCCAAAAAGTATGGTATTTATTCCCCTTAGAGTGGTGGTAGAGCTAGTGACAGTGGGAGGAGGAGGGTGGTGCTAGTGAAATAGAAAGAACTTGTTAAGGAATATTTTCTTCCTTTTTTGAAGTTTCTAAACTTATCAATTACCAATAAAAATGCATATCAATTAGTTTCTTCGTTTCAAGTACGTATATATCATTACTTTAAAAACTTGGTTCCTAAGTAACACAAATACAAACACAAGACATGGACAAGCCGACACATTGATTTTCAAAACATGCAGGACACCACACGCTTGGGACGAATTAAAATTTTATAATTTTATATATTTATTATATGTAACATACACTAATTACTTTAAAAATTATATATTTCATAACTTAAATATAAAGATATCATTTATGTAAAAATTACATTCTAAATAATACAAAATAATTATAGAACATTATAATACACATGATATATTTATTTATCATATAAATGTTTTAAAACATAGTTAGAGTGCATACATTGTGTTTTGAAAAATGTAAAACATTGTTATTATGAAGAAATCATCACATAGGACATATTTAGAGAGTTCAAGAATTGTTGCTGCTGAAATATCCCCGAAGTGTCTAATATTATGAATATGATTTTTAATCAAGACACGTAGTAGTGTTAGACATGTTTTCAAAAGTGTCCGATGAGTGTCAATGTTCGACATAAATGTCCAACATGACACGTTTTCTTTTTGAAAGTATCCGTGCTTCTTAGGTTGGTTCATTATTCTTACACATCTTACTTATTGTTATTACTTGCTTTGTCCCATCTTTGGCATGCTTGGGAATGTTGTGAGCATTCGTTCCATTTCTTTGTGAGATGGCCAAACCCTTGGATCAACTTCCCTTGGAAGATGAACAATAGTGCCTGCACCCACATACATAGTATGGCAGGGCCAACCTTGAGTTGTTCAAGGCTCTAGGCGAAATTTTAAAAATGAGGCCCATTATACACTTAAAAAACATTACCATCTATTTAAAAAATTTATCCCAAAAAATATCATGAAAAGGTGTATAATATAGATTTGAACTTGGTATGATGCTTCTATGTAAATTTTCTAGATATGTAGTATTATTGTACACATAATTACCAAATATATATATATATATAATTGGAAATATTGTTAGTACCCACACAAACTATGTTTGCATATATAATCACTAAAATTTACTTATACAAATTTAGACGTGAAGAAAATCATTACAAAGCTCAAAAAGATAAAAATTGGGCCTTTTTTTTGGACCTACTAATAATAAAAGAGTTAATTTTTTGGACCTTTAGTTTGGATTGTTAATGTAAGTGCTCTTGGTTTAATTTTGCAGCTAAAAATGCAATAAGCGTAATGCTTAAGTGATACTGTAGTGTAGTTGGTTTAATTTTTTCTTTAGGTCTTGTTTAGAGATTGGCTTTTTTGTTTGCAAACCCTGGGAAGCTGCATAATGAATTTTTTAAAACATGGCAACTATTTGAGTAATTTTATTACCCAGGAGTTGATAAATTTTGCACCTAAGGTTTATGAAGTGATGTTCTTTCTTTTTCATTAAATTTTGCACCTAAGGTTTATGAAGTGATGTTCTTTATTGTTCAAAACCAGAAGTGATGGACTGAATAAATTTTGCACCTTAGAGGAAGTCTGCGATCTGATCAAAACCAGAATTGCTTTGTGGATTAAATATAATTCTAGGTTGTTGCATTATTCAGTCCATGATATGGTTGAGAATCTGGATCAGGTTCGTAGGTGTGTAGGAGGTAGGTGATTGTGTCCTTGCTTGCTGGGTGGAATTTCATTATGGTCAGGGATTGAATTGGTTGAACTTAGTAGTCATTTTGTTTGATAGTTAAGCTACCTTAATTTATGTTTCAATTTTTCATTTTCTGAATTGATGATGATCTGAGTTGCTGCTGTGAAGTTGTTGCTGTTGCTTGTGATATTGCTGCTGTAGCTATGGTTTCTGTGCTGATGTGTAGTTCAGTAGTAGAATTGGGTTTCTGATATTCATGCTGCTGCTGGATCTGTTGATAGTGATTGTGTCCTTGCTTGCTGGGTGGAACTTCATTATGGTCAGGGTTTGAATTGGTTTAACTTAGAAGTCAATTTGTTAGATAGTTAAGCTACCTTAACTATTTGAATTGGTGATGATCTGAGTTGCTGCTGTGAAGTTGTGGTTTCTGTTCTGATGTGTAGTTCAGGAGTAGAATTGGGCTTTGAAGTCCTCTGGGCTGTGCTGCTATCCTGTGGAACACTAAATGATCTGGTGACTGCCAGTTAGTACTACTGTGAAGACCAGAGGAGATTCATGGAGGTTTGTTATTATCTGTGGGTATGCTAGATATGGAGTAATGCAGGGGATGCAGGGGTGATCTGGGTTAATCTGTGTTATCTGTTGTTATCTTGTGTTATTTGTGGGTATGCTAGAAATAGAGTGACATGTTGTTATCTGTTGCTATCTATTGGTAGGTTTATCAATTGATGTGTGGCTGCTGGCTGCTGGCTGTCCTTGAGGTCTACTAAATGTGTGGCTGCTGGGTTAATCTTTGAGGTCTGCTGTCAGTTCTGCTTATGAGTGATCTGGGTTAATCTGTGATCCTTAGTCTGTGCCGGGTTCTGCTGTTCTTAGCCCTAGAAGCCTTCTTAGGCTTAGACCAACCACAAATCTATTGTAGGTATCATTATGCCAAGTTTATTATGGCTAACGTACATTACTAGTGAGTCTATGCAAGCCTAATGCTTTCGTATATGTTTTGCACTCTGCTCCATGTCTTTCCTTCTTTGACAAATATGAAATGTTAATTATGTATTGGAAGTGAGTCTATGCAAGCCTAAATTGGAAGATTTCTTATCCTTTTTATTTTTATTTATTTTTGAAAATTTTATGCAGCTTTGTACACTTGAATTTGAGACAAGGTGTGCTTCATATTATTGGTTATTGGATGCATTGAGCCTTTACCAGCCTTATGTATGGGAATACTCACGATTGAATGTAACTAACACAGTGATGTCAAAACGCAAGGTGAGCTGAATTGTTGAACATCTATTTGTTTATGCTATGTTTAATTTCCTACATGGTATCAGAGCACTGTTAAGCTCTTGGTGTTCTTCGCCTTCCGGCGGGCGGCAACCTTGCCTTGACCGCCCGCCGGACCTCTACACATACCTTCACTCCATTGCCACAAATTATTCTTCTTGATCTTACTCTTGTTGTTGCTGCTGCTTGTGCAGTAGTATTTGTTGTCCTTACGTTTCACTTCTACAAACCTCATTTGATTGATGATCCTTTGCACAAGCATGCTCGTAGGGTTCTGTTGTCTGTTGCTGTTTATGGGAGTTTAATCGTGATGCTGGTATTTTTACCAGTTAAACTTGCCATGCGAATGGCTCCCTCCATTTTCCCACTTGATATTTCTGTATCTGACCCATTTACCGAAATCCCTGCTGATATGCTTCTTTTTCAAATCTGCATTCCATTTGCTATTGAGCATTTTAAGTTGCGGACAACCATCAAGTCCCTTCTTCGCTATTGGTTTACCGCAGTTGGCTGGTCGCTTGGTTTAACAGATTTCCTACTGCCCAGACCTGAGGACAATAATGGTCAGGAAAATGGAAATGGGGAGCCAGCAAGGCAGGATAGACTACTTGTACAACCAGCTGGACAAGATCGGGCTTTGGGAGGACTTGTGGCCCCTGATGATTTGAACAGAGGCAGGCATACAACTGCGAATACTAATCTTGCTGAAGAGGATGATGGTGATGAACAATCTGACTCAGATAGTTGTACCCATTTCACTTGGACGAGCACTATTCAATGCCATCCCCCTTTTGCCAATAACTCATGGCATCAAGTGTAATGACTTGTATGCTTTTGTCATTGGAAGCTACGTCATTTGGACTGCTGTAGCTGGAGTCAGGTATTCCATTGAGCACATTAAAACAAGAAGAGCTACAGTTCTGCTGGCACAAATTTGGAAATGGTGTGGCATTGTTATGAAGAGTTCTGCACTGTTGTCAATATGGATTTTCGTCATCCCGGTGTTAATTGGACTGTTTTTTGAACTTCTGGTAATTGTGCCTATGCGAGTGCCTGTTGATGAGAGCCCAGTTTTCCTCCTATATCAGGACTGGGCTTTGGGACTCATCTTTCTTAAGATCTGGACTAGACTGGTTATGGCAGACCAAGGCCACAACAGTCAAGGCCATAGCAACCAACTGCAACCAAGGCCACAGTCCAGCAACCAAGGCCACACCTCAGCAACTAGCAGCCACAACAATCATGCAGCTCAGAACAGACAGAGCAGCTAATGCTACAGTAGCTGCAACATCAGTTGCAACCCTTTCTCATCAGCTACAGTTTCTCTCTTTTCTTTCTCTATTTTTTTATTTTATTTTATTTTATTATTATTATTAAACACACCAAAACACCACCACAAACATTCCACATATCACAACCTCTTTTTTTTATTTCTGTCGGGATCAAACCCGATCACCATTTTACATAAAAAAAAAAAAAAAACAAAAAACAAAAAAAAAAAAACAATCTCCAACCTACTACCACCACATCAACCAGCCTCACTTCTTTGCCTCTTCAGCTGTTCGCTTCCTCTTGCCTTTGTCTTGGGCCTCCCTTGCCGGTGTTGCCTCCGTGTTTCCCTCGCGCCGAGCACGTTCACTTCCCGTTGCTCCTCAACCGTCACATATGGCAGCCCTCCAAATCTGAGCATCACGGTGGCCTTCCCTTCAGTTCCTTGTTTTCTGCCTTCAGCATACATATCTCTGCTCGGGCATCTGTATACATGCGCTGGAGCAGAGCCAGTTGGGCTTTTACCTGCTGCACCTCATTTGTTCTACTTTGAAGCCGGTGCGACAGGTTGTTGACCGCAGTCATGGTCTCAACACATGACCTTAATGTATAATAATTGGCCTCAATATCAGATTGAGCAGCCATTATCTGCTCAACTGCCACCATCGGATAGTTCAACGGTGCAAAACCAGGGGGGCTTGGTCCAAGGGCACTTGGTTGCGGTTCCAGGGCAACTGCCCCGGTTATCTCTCTTGTGCACTCATTGAGGTCGGGAAAGAGAGTAAGACCCCGGGAAGAAGAGGCTATGTTCTGGGTAGCGGAACGGGAAGAAGAAGCCATTTTCTGAACAGAATGTTACAGAATAGCTCTCTCAGCAAAAACGAAGAGGTTTTCAGAGGTTTTCAGCAAGTGTTTTGTTCTGTCTAAGCCTCAGCCTCCGTCTTCGTTAAATAGCCACAACAGCCACGCGTATCGCGCGCCGCTCGCCGCCAGACGACAAATCGGCGCGCCTTTTGATGGCACGCCTTTTGATGGCTCGACTTTTGATGGCTGTCGGGCACGCCTTTTGATGGCTGTCGGGCACATCTTTTTATGGCACGTCTTTTTATGGCACGCTTTTTGATAAGATTGGGCACGCCTTTTGAGGGTGCGATTTTTATGGGTCCGACAAGACTCTGTAAACTGTCCCGACATTGATTCCGGTTAGCTCCTATATGGGTCCGACAAGACTCTGTAAACTGTCCCGACATTGATTCCGGTTAGCTCCTATGTGGGTCCGACAAGACTCGGTAAACTGTTCCGACATTGATTTCGGTTCTCAGCTACAATGGTTCGACACAGCCATATAGTGTCTTCTACAACGGTCCGACATGACCCTGTAAACTGTTTTCTACAATGGTCCGACATGACCCAGTAAACTGTTTTCTACAACGGTCCGACATGACCCAATAAACTGTTTTCTACCACGGTCCGACATGACCCAGTAAACTGTTTTCTACACCGGTCCGACATGACCCCGTAAACTGTTTTCTACAACGGTCCGACATGACCCCATAAACTGTTTTCTACATCGGTCCGATATGACCCCATAAACTATTTTTTACAACGGTCCGACATGACCCCATAAACTGTTTTCTACATCGGTCCGATATGACCCCATAAACTATCTTCTACAACGGTCCGACATGACCCCATAAACTGTCTTCTACAACGGTCTGACACGACCATACAGTGTCTCCTATCTACTTTTATTTGTCAGCTTATTTTTCCTGTTTTGTTACTCTTTCCAAACTCAAGTTGGTTAGTTCCTAACCCCCTTGAGTTTGAGGGGGGCTGTTGAAAGTAAATGTAAAAACTCCACACCTAGTGTGGTAGGTAGATGTGAGTGTGTTAGGTGAGTATTAGATAGTGGATGTAGTGGATGTATTGTTAGTGATCTAGATAGTGGATGTAGTGGATGTATACAATATGTAAGGATATAGATAGTGGCTCTTAGTGGTGATAGTGGCTCTTAGTGGCACAAATAGTAGCTCTTGTTCTCTCCTATATAAGGAGTGTAATATGGTCTTCATAAATAAGAACATAAGATCAATACATTAATTTCCTACACTATGTTTGGATCATAGATTTTGGTAGAGATTTGGAAAAAGAAAGGAAAAGGTGAGGTAAATTTGAATGAAATATAAGCTAAATCTTTTCCGCATTTCCTTTTTCTTTCCAAATTCCTACTCAAATTCATGATCCAAATAGCCTTAAGGAATTGTTGGAAGTATTTTTCTGCCCATGCACTCTAGTATTTTATTCCATACACTTGCTTGACCATGGTATGCTATTGCAGTTGAACCGTCTTGTGAAGGAAAAGCGAGTTGATGGTTGGGATGATCCCCATTTGATGACATTATCTGGTTTGCGACGTAGAGGTGTTACTTCAACTTCAATTAATGCTTTTGTTCAAGGAATTGGAATTACTAGAAGGTTGGCTTATATATATATATATATATAATAATATTTGGCCATGGATCAAAACCTATAAATTTTTTGTTGACACCAATATACCTGGTATTGCAGTGATTCTAGTATGATAAATGTTGACCGCCTTGAATACCACATAAGAGAGGAACTAAACAAAACAGCACCTCGTACCATGGTGGTTCTACATGCACTCAAGGTCTGTCTCTTGTTCCAATACTATTCTTTCTCTGTTATCTTTATTGTTCCATTCTGCGTTTATTTTTGGGTGTTGTTCATCTCTGTTCCTATAATTTTTCTTGGCTTTAATGCAAAGCCGTGTTGATGTTGTTTCTCAGGCTCGATCTATTAAATTTGTGCAATTTGCCCTTGTATATATTCAACTTCGATTGTTTGTTGCTTTAATATTCTTTCAATTTGTACCTCACCACTTTCTCATAAACTTGTGCAATTCTCCTGTGAATTGTGAATCATGAATTGAGAGGAATTGAGAATTGTGAGATTTGGCACAAACAATAAAAGTTCAATGTTAAACAATCATATATATGAAATAAATAAATTTATTTGGCACATGTTATACAATAGTTTTTTATAAGTGCGTGATTACATTGTCTAATTGGAAGACATAATTGTGAATCATGTGAATTGTGAATCATGAATTGAGAG
This sequence comes from Camellia japonica, assembly GCA_030407325.1. Lineage (NCBI taxonomy): Eukaryota > Viridiplantae > Streptophyta > Magnoliopsida > Ericales > Theaceae > Camellia > Camellia japonica. Next base: position 64,401,276 of record JAPPVO010000007.1, read on the forward strand.
GAATTGAGAATTGTGAGATTTGGCACAAACAATAAAAGTTCAATGTTAAACAATCATATATATGAAATAAATAAATTTATTTGGCAAATGTTATACAATAGTTTTTTATAAGTGCGTGATTACATTGTCTAATTGGAAGACATAATTGTCTTCATAGCAAGAGATGTAGTTCCAAATCCCACCAACCATATATTTATTTAAAAGCTGTGTTATGACATTAAAAAATGGATCTAGAAACGCCAAATAGAATAGAATAAGAAGAAATAGTAAGTGGGAACCCTTTATTTTAAACATTAAACATTTTTTAATGTGTATGCTTGTTATTCAAAAAAGTAAAAGACAGTTGTGGAACTGTGGAGTTTAACTGACAGCAGCTTCAAGCTTCTGTTTTATGGCATTTGGAAACATATTCGTCCTTTGTTTGAATGAACATGTAGTAATGTTTGCTTGTCCTTCCGTCGTCTGTTAATGCAAGCAAATGTATTCCTGTGTGTTTTACCTTGTTTTGTTAATGCAATTTTCCCCCATAAACTGTGTTATGTGGTACCTTAATAGCACTCTTATGTTCTAACTTTTGCCTCACTTTGAATTATGTTATTCAATAAATTTATAATGTATTTATTTATATTTGCTTTGGGATCAGCATACTTTTCCAGTAGAGAAATTGCTCGATGGTCATTCAATTTTCTGCACATGACACGATTTTTTGTTGTTATTCCTCTACATAACATCTTACATGAAGGTGAAAGATATGTCCCTACATTCTTTCCATTTTTGTTCCCATCATATGAAACAAAACTTCTGGAAAAAAAAAAATAATAATTACAATAACCAGAAATATGAATGACTTACAACAACACTGTTTTACTTTTCCACTGTAGCCAATTATTGTTATATTATAGGCTGTAGATTGCAGCTGGACCATTGCATACTACCTATTTTGAAAAGTATTCCTCAAGGTTAAATTTCCTTTTTTCACAACTCAAATTTGACTCAATGTAATTGAAGCTTCTATGGCATTGCATATGCCCTTTATCTTGAAATGGACCTGCCATTTTTAAACTGTTGCCTTTAAATTGCATAGGGACTTATTCAACTCTGAGAAAGTATATTTTTCGTTTGCAACTCTTGGTACGATCTTTTTGTAGCTGCTTCGCTACACCCAGTTCTGAGTAGCAGGCATATAGTTTGGTTTCCATACTCTAGACAATTAAACTGGACAGCGTAGTGGAAGACAAACAAGGAACCCACTTCTGGTAATTACTTTCACTCTATTCTTTCATGCTCTACTGTACCATAAATGGCTCTCCTTGATTTTCGATGCGCTTTTGTGCGTTTGGTTTCATTTAGTCAACTCTTGACTTTCTTGGCGTACCTTTGTAGCCATATGCATTGTTAACATTTATGTTCTTTCTGATAGCTTTCTTATGAATCTAATCTAATCCATTCTTTTTCACATTTGATCAGCATGTAACTCTGCGTTTTCTTTTACTCGTAGTTGTGTGTGTGTCCCCTGCCCCCCGAGTCAACTGTGAGTGTGCTTTTTACTCGAGTCAACTGTGAGTGTGCTTTTTACTTGGTTGGTGCAGATAGAAGTGCTTTTACACCTTGGAACATAAATAACATATGAATGTGATGATCGCAATAGTGAGTGGATAGGGCGCAAGGATCTTGGCACGGAAGGGCGCAAGGATCTTTTTGATTAGCTATCAAGGCAACTTAGTGGATTAAGCAATTTTCCTGATGCTGTAAATCTGAATTATGTATTGTTTCAATTTGTTATGCTAGATGGATGTGACTTGTGAATGAAAACTTAGAATAGTTGTATTGTGTCGAATGTTAATGAATTATGTATTGTGTCGAATGTTAATGATTCAGTTAATTTGAATGATGTTTTAAAATTATAGGTTTATTATGGATTGAATGAATTATTAGGAATTACAGGTGTATTGTTTTCCTGCTTTGGCGACCAATTTATTAGTCGCGACAAATAAATTATTTTTTTTCGCAAAAAATGACAATTGCCAACCAAGAGTTTTGGTCGCAAAAAATACATCTATTGCCGACCAAAATAGCTCTTGGTCGTGGAAACTCACTTTTGTCGACCAAAAGTTTTGGTCGCGAAAAGTAACAAATGGCGACCAAAACCTTTTTTGGTCGCGGAATGTCACGATTGGCGACCAAAATTTTTGGTCGCAGAATGTCACGATTGGCGACCAAAATTTTTGGTCGCGGAATGTCACAATTGGCGACCAAATTTTTTGGTCGCGGAATGACACAATTGGCGACCAAACTTTTTGATCGTTGAATGTGATAATTGGCGACCAAACTTTTTTGTCGGGAAAATATCACTTTTCGCGACCAAAGTGTTTTGGCGACAAAATAAATTAGTCGCGATAATTAAATATTTAGCGACCAAAAATTTAGTCGCGAAATCCAACTTTTGCCGACCAACCACAATTTTGGTCGCGAATTATTTTTGCCGACCCTCAATTGGCGACCAAAGTAGCGACCAAAAAAATTGGTCGCGGATAACTTTTGCCGACCAAAAATTGACTTTTAGCAACCAATTTTTTTGTTGCCAAAAGTGTTAATTCTTGTCATTTAAATGTATTACAATTAAAAGGTTATGGACTAAAGTGACACAAGCCCCAAACTATAGGGACCATTAGTGTAATTCACCCAAAATTAAATAGATAAAATATTTGAATAGATAGATTCAAACAGATAAGTTAAAATTTAAGCAGATAAAAAATTTGGAATTTAAACAGTTGATAAAAAATTTGAATAGATAGAAATTTTAATAGATAAAAAAATTTGAACAGATAGAAATTTGAGCAGATAAAAATAATTTCCACAAATAGTCAACAGAAAGTCAAATACATAAAAAAAAGTCAAGGTATAAAATTGAAAACAAAATATTCTCCAAGATTTCTCACCAAACTATTTTACAAAACATGAACCTCTCATCTGCAAAAAAATATCTCTTGGACTTAATGCCTTATACCCTTCTTATATTAGATTTTTCACCAATTAACCCGTATTTTTTTACCCGAACCCTACCTGACCTGCAAATATAGTAATAAATAATAATAATATTACATATATATATAATATGTGCATAATATATTGTTAAATTTTTATAGAATATATATATATATATATTATATACAATGTATTATGAGTTTCTATTATGTTATATATAATATAATTTTAATATATGTACAATATATAATATTTTTTTAATTACAAATAGCATTTTCTAGTTTTAATTATTAAACTTTAATATTATTGTTAAATTTCTGATTGTGTTGAGAATCAGATAGGGTCGGGAGTGTGGGTTATATTTGTGAGGTTGAGTGGAGGTGGAAGAGAGTTTCACGAGAGTTAGGTCGAGATGGGGGTAAGTGGCGGAAATGACGGTGGAAGTGGGGGTGGAGGTGGGGTAAGGGGCTCTGACTCATACCCTATCTGTTATCATCTCTAGTTACGATAATGACAAATTCAAAGAAAAACACAAGAATTTGCATAAAATTTTTTTTTTTTTTTTAAAGGTGAAAAATGTTTTTCCAAACTAAAATAATACCAATGCCACAGTTTCTACCACCACCTGCACCAACCCACCATTACTACAGCAGCCGTTGTCGCCCCTTCTACCACCTTACTACTACTTCTACCACTACCACCTCCGCTAACTTACCACGATCACCCCCACTAACACTGTAATAAACCGACCCTCGTACATGTTTTCTGATATACTTTTAGTCCCTTTATTCTGTGCATTTAAATGCTTATTGTGAAATTTCATGAGAAATTAAGTTTAATTAAGTGAATCCTATGGTTATGGATGCATATCTGTTTAAGAAGGAAAGCATCTGTCACAATTAGAATGTTTGAATCGGAAATTGAGGGCCTTAGAGACTTGATAATCCGAAATTGATTTTATATTTAGAGTCAGCATAATTTCTAGGTAATAATAAGCATTTTTGTAAAAATTTGATTAGGAACGATTAAATTGATTAAATTTCGTCCTCATTCACTTATATATATATGTGGCTCCCTAGACATTTGACTTAGGATTGTGAACTCAAATATTTCTGAGAGAGTTAGGGAAGGAGAATGGGGAGGAAGACCTTCAAGGAAGGCATTGGGAAGAAAATTTAGAGGGAACTTGAGAGATTTGAGTTCAAAGTAAGTTTATTTATCTTCTTTAACTCCTCTCTTGAATTGGAGTGTGATTTCTTCACAATTGGGCAACCTAGGACTTGGAATTGAACCTAGGGTGTGATTATTGCTTAATTTGGATCATGTGTTATCATTTGAGTGATTTAGAACTAAGTTGGTTATGCTATTTCTTGTTTTCTCATGAAGAACTTACTTAGTTTACATATGTGATGTTGTGTGCAAGGGAGAATTGAGTTATGTTTATGTTTATGGGTTTAAGAATTAGAGATCTAGTTTATATCTATATTGATGTGTGTGTTTGAGGATCCTATGAACATGATTTTATGCCATGATATGCCATGTTTTATCAATTAAGAAAGCTATTTTGGGCCTTGTTGATGTTCACCAAAAATTGGGATTGTGTTTGAATTTTCGAACTGTGGCTGCACAGAATCGCCGCACGTGCGGGGGTCATAGCCGCACGTGCGGGAGTCATGGCCGCACGTGTGGGAAATGGCAAAATTGGAGACTTTGGCTACTACTTAAAAGGCACGTGCGGGCTTCACTGCCGCACGTACGGGACCAACTTCACAGCCACACGTGCGGCCCATGCTGAAAAATACGGGTTGCTCCGTTTTGCGTGCTTGACCCTCGGATATTTTTAGAATTTGTATTTTATGTCTACTGATGTTTGTAAAATTCATTTGAAGTGGAATGAATCAGGAACTAATTCAACAAAGAGAAATAAACTAATTTGCAAGTTATGAATGTGTGCAGGACACACTCTGGGAGGAACTAGCACGTCGTCACAGCACTGTGAGTAATAGTATGGCAGATGTACATTTTACTATTGTTACTAACGCCCTGTTCCTCGTAAGGGATTACACTAACATTTATGTCGATTGGAAATCGGTGTAACTCATATGAACATTGAAAGATTTGCGTACATCGGTATGACTTTGGAATCGTTCTGTTTTGTTAATCCTCTGTTATCTATGACCAACTACGTCGTTTCTGAACGAATAAATGGAACTTATGTTCATCTGGGAATAATGGTAGTTGTGTGATTCTGAGATTAGTATGTCGAGGTATACATGGTACCGAGGTTGTTCAGAACTTATGATATGAATACAAAGATCTGGAATCGTTATGTAACCCAGGTCATAATTAAAATTGTTCTGTTCCTATTGACCACAATGCAATGATACATATGTCTTCTGTCAATGAGTATTGTTAACGTTCTGATATATGCAAGACGATTAGGTCAATTTGTAATGAACCACGACATTTCTACGAATCTGGGAATATTCTTCGTTTTGCTTACACAAATGAGATGATATTGAATGGGAACACGACTTTATACGATACTTTATACATGTTGCTTTATATGTTAGTAACCGTTGAGAAATTGTGCTAAATTTCAGATTAACCTATGAATAACTTAATCCAAGGAAAGCATTGAATATTAATAACATTAGTATGTGACCCACACTATGATGTGAATTATTCTGTTCTGTTTATCCATTCCGTTATGCTATGATATGAGATGAGTTGTTCAATATAATCCGGTAGACCTATTAATTTCTGGTATGGAACAAAGTGCTGTACGGAACTAAGTGCTGTAATGCGAGCCACCTCTAGAATTTGTACGAGCCACCTCTTGAGTCCATACATATGTGAACTGGGCTTATAGCCGATGTGAAAGTTATGAGGCCTATGGCCGTTCTGTGGAAGTTATGAGGCCTATGGCCGTTTTGTGAAAGTTATGAGGCTTATAGCCATTCTGTAACATCTGAGAGGCCTATGGCCAATTTGTGACATCTGGGCCTATGGCCATTCTGTATGATCTGTTAGTATGAAACAAAGTACTGCACGGAACTAAGTGCTACAGTGTGAGCCACCTCTAGAATCTGTGCGAGACACCTCTTGAGTTCATACATACATGAAAGGGCTTAATGCCAATTTGTTTAAGGGCTTAATGCCAATCTGTTTAAGGGCGTAATACCACTCTGTTTAAGGGCTCAATGCCACTCTGTTCAAGGGCTTAAAGCCATTCTATTTAAAAACTGGGTCTAAGGCCGTTCTGGACATAATTACAGCATTAGTTTAACTACATGCCCTTTTACTTTAGATACGCATTAATCTGGATTATAATTCAAGTTAATCATTGGTTTATTAAAGTACTATTATTCACTGAGATTGTCTCACTCTGTATTTTGTCTGATTCTGTAGGTAATAAATCCGGAGCTCAGCCTTAACCCTCGATGCTCGACTCTCTTTTGTCAACCTATGTGTATCCAGGCATTTGAATGAAGCCTGCCCATCTTAGTGGAGTTTTGCTAAGTTTTGGCTTGTACTTTGATTGTCTTTAATATGTTAAGGCTTCTAATGTTTTTGTTATCCGCCTAAATAAGGGGCGGGGTTTGTATATGTGTACGTTAATATTTATCATCCGATGCACCATTTGTGATCCTGGCATGATAGTGGTCGCTCAATGGATGTAATTATTTTTACTTTATGTTATTTTCTAATATTTAATGCTTCCGTTCAGGCCCCATATGTTATGTATGGCAGGTTAAGTGTCCGTTTCTGAGTAAGTCATGCCCAAACTTTTAGGAACGAGTTTGGGGCGTGGCAACCACCATCACTCAATACCATTACTAGTACAATTAGCAGCACATTAATTTTAAGGTTGCAATCAAATATAGAAAATACTATTAGAAAATTTACAAAAAAAATCTTAGGGCTTGACCTTGGTAACAAATCAAACATTAACTGTTTAGTTATTTCAATTTGAACTCTCATTTTTTAAAATGACATCAATTTCAACAATTCGTTAATTATAACTAAGGGACATAGACAATTTAACCACTTTTTGTCGGTGGTAGTGGATGGCAATATAGTGTCTATGAACTGGGCAATGGACAAAATGGCAATAGATTAGGGAAGACGAGGGGTAGTGATGGACGATGAGGGTGAGGTAGTTGTCATTATTACTAGATAAAAAGTGATTAAATTATTTAAATTATCTATTCTCGATAAGTTATAATTTACGGATACAAATGGATGATTAAAATTGATATCATTCTAAAAATTCATTTTTAAATTAAAATAATTAAAAAAAGTTAGACTTTCATTTGTTATTGTTTCAAATCTTAGATTTTTTTTTTTTTTTATTATGCAATTTCTCCAATATATAATATGTGTTGAAATCATCAGGTGAAGAAAGACGTGCCAAATTAGTACTTGTCTTCCAAAAAGTACCACCTCATTGAATGAAACGTGGAAGTTGCATTGCATATATTGGCAAAGGAGACAAAGAGGAATACATAGTAAATGGGTGGCTTTTGAAAATTAAATAATAACTTATGAAACATGTGAGAATACGAATATGCTACTTTGATATTTCTTTTGGAATTCTTACGAGGGCAATATTGTCCATGCAATCAAAATGGTCCACAACAAAAATTAACATATTTAAAGGACGTTATTAACCACATGTATGCAAACGAAACATTAAATACACTTGTGACAGAAAAATGGCCAAGTATAAGTGATGGTGAATCTTTACGAGGAAATTATCATTCACAAATAATCTTTAAAACATACTATAAGTTCATAAAAAAAAATTTATAATTTTAATTATTAATATATATAAAGTTTATCATTTATTTGTAATAATTTTTTTAATCATGAACTGAACTGAAATTCCCCCAATCTTTATTAATTGAGTTTGCTAAGCAAGTGAAGTAAATTGTATAAACTAAAATACATGTTTTATACTTGTTAAATGGTGAGTTTATAGGGTTATAGCGTAGTATATAATAGTGTTACATGTATTAGTTTCAGTTATTTAATCGGTCTCTATATTATTTTCTTGTACTAAAAGAAAAAGTCTATGGATCAATAAAACAAAAAAAAATGTTCAGAATATTAAATTTTTGGTGCAAATTGAAGTTGCATATGTGGACCTTATCATCATTATTAGGCCTCTTTTGGGTAGAGCAAAATAAGTTAGCTTATTGGTTTATTTGGGATTATTTGGCATGATTTAAAAAAACATATTTTTTTATCTTTTTATATTTTTTAGGTCATATCATCTCTCTATTTTTTACATATTTTTTCTCAATTTTTTACATATTTTTTCTCAAAAAATTAAAAAATACATTTATTTAGATCATCTCAAAAACCACCTTAATTTATTTCATCTCTATATATTTTGCATGTCTTTTTATAATAAACAAAAAAATTAACTTATAAGTCATACCCAAAGCAACATTTAATTGAATTTGCTAATTAAGTGGAGTAAATTGTAAAAACTAAAATACATGTTTAATACTTATTGACAAGGTGAGCTTGTAGGGTTGTCGTGTAGTATATGAGACTATTTTCAGTTGTTTAATTGGTCTAATATATTATTTTCTTGTACTAAAAGAAAAAAATCTATGGATCAAGAAAACAAAAACAATAAAGCTTGGAAGCTCGATTTTATCGTGGCTCGATTGCCCCAAATTGCAAAACGACGTCGTTTTGCTCTGTTTTTTTTTTTTTTTCTTCCTCTTTTATATCTGAAACAGGGGAGGGAGGAAGAGAGAGAGTGAGTGTCACGATCCAAACCCGCCCTTATGGGTTTAGCACCGTAACCGGCCAGTAATCCGAGATTACCGAAGGCCTGCTTAACAGTAATACAGTAAAACAGAGTACAGGGGCATGGCGGAAGCCAATACAGTAAATAAATAATATCCAATGAGCTGTGACAGTCTGTATGCAAAAAGATTTTTTCACATATGAACAAACAGTGCACAACAAAAAGCATGACAACATTTACAGCCATTCAGAACAGGGACCTAAGCCCTATTAAATAGTACAGTAACAGTCTATACAGATTACAAAACAAATACGGAGACAGACGGGGGAAATTAAAACACCCCTAAGCCATAGCTCGACAGGCTTGGAACCTCGCAGTGAGGCACAGTAGTTGGCTTGACAAAACTGGAGTTTACCCTGACGCTTCTAGCAATGGTCTCTGGTGCCTGTACACCTACATATATATATGAGCAGTGAGCTAAAGCCTAGTGAATAACATAATGCGTAAAGGGGTTTAAAATGAATGTCCTTACAGTAATGAAAACAGTTCATTGATTCAGTATATCAGTTGTTCAGTACAGTAAACAGTCATATGTTGTACATCCATTAGCATAGCAGTGCAGTAAACAGTAGGTCTAAAAAGACTGAACAGTACAGTAGGTCTTGAAAGACCGAACAGTCAATGATGGCCATCAATCAGTAAACAGTAGTGGTTCCAACAAGGGAACCGACAGAGATCTCTGTAACAGTAATAGTAAACAGTAGTTGCTAAGGATGCCACAATACAGTTCAGAATATAGAACATACATTCATTCGATTAACAGTATCAGTTCAGAAAAACATTTCAGTTAAACAGTCAGAAACATTCACAGTTGAACATATCTTTACACAATTGTTACTCACAGAGTTCTGGGCTACAGTTAAGCTAGAGCGCGTCCCCGAAAGCCAACCCTACACAGTTTACAAGATGAACACACACTAAGTTATACAATTGGGAAAGATAATAACTTAATCCCTAATTGCCTCGGTGTGTTCTACATCTATATCCTCATTAAGATGTTTTAAATATGCCCTAGGAATGCCTAGGATGGAAAGAGGATGCAAAGATGCACTTTTAGACACTTTACAAAATTTTCAGAAAACAGGGGTCTCGCTCGAGCGTGGCTTTCTACGCTCAAGCAGACATGCAGACAAAGGAGCTCCGCTCGAGCGGACTGTAAGCTACAGTGAAAATACTGGATGCACAAAATTCACACTCGACGGGCGCTCGACCCTCGCTCGAGCGTGAGACACAAGTCCTCGCTCGAGCGTGAATTCTCTCGCTCGAGCGGACTGCAAGCTCATGCAAAGTACTGGATGCACGCATTTCACGCTCGAGCGTCACTTACTCGCTCGAGCGGAAGGCATGATCACAGAGTGTACGCTCGAGCGTGGAGTTCCTCGCTCAAGCGTGGGTCCAAAATCTGAAAATTCCAGATTTGAACCTCAAGCTCAAAACCAAGTTTAAATGTACTAAATTCGATCCTCTTGGGCTAGATTTCTGGAAAACATTTATAAACACATAGAATAACATGTTTCAAAACTCAATTTGTAAAATCAAAGCCCAAGAGTAGTTTAATTAAATCCATTTTCAAACCCAATTTCATGAACAAGATGAACATGCAACATGCATGAACTCAAATCATTTCAAAGCTTTAAATACAAGCTCAAATGAGCTAACTCTTACAAAAACAAGATGAAATCATGGTCTATAATATAAACATGAACATGCATGCAAGATTTCCATGAAATCAAACCTCACAATGCAAGGATAAACACATGCATGCATGAATTCTAACTCAAATCAACATATGAAGCTATTTCATGACTCAATCCACCGAATTTGACATGAATCATGTAAGAACAAGCTCAATTCATAAACAAGAGGGTAATTACACTACCTTAGGTCTAGAATTAGAGGTATGGAAGCTTAATGTTGCAAGTCTTCCTTTAATCTTCCTAATTCCAAGCAATTCTCTCAAGAACAAATCAATTCTCTCCCCCTCTCTCTCTTGGTCGGTTGAGACAAGGAATAAGGCTGATGAAATGTTTTGTTCAAGTTTAATAAGGCCTCAAGTATGTGTTGGCTAAGTGGCCCACTCAATGGCATCATGGTAAATAAGTCCAACTATGCAATCTAGCTTATTTTAATCAAATTTAATCATACTAAATCACATTTTAGATAAATATGCCATACAATCCTATAAATTCCAATGAACACAGAACATCAATCAATTTCAGATTCGCCCGTCGATAAGGCCTTCAATTAGCAGTTTAAACATGACAACATGAACAGATAATCAAGCAGTCAAACAGATTGAATGCAATTCAAACAGATATACTCATTAATCAGTTTCAGATTTTAGTCAGTCAGTTCAGTATTTTAATCAATTTAGTTACCAATCATAATCAGTCTCAGTTTAACAGTAATCAGTAGGTAATCAGTAAACAGTGACGAGGGTTGTTACAGTGAGAGAAGGAGAAATGAGAGAGAAGAGAGAAGAAAGAGAGGGAAAGCTAGCCTCACTATACCGATCATGGCTTCTGAAGATGATGAAGATGTTCTCTGCAGATCCAGATTAATTATTGATGAAGATCCAGATCAACAACACACATCGAAATTGATGATGTTGTCTGGATTAATTATTGATGAAGATGATGATGATGTTGTTGCAATTTGTTGATGAAGATGTTGATCTGGATCTGCAGACTCAGGGAATTTTTTTTTTTTTTTTTTGTTGATGAAGATGATGATGATGTTGTGCAATTTGTTGATGAAGATATTGATGATGTTGATCTGGATCTGCAGACCCAGATCTTGTTGATGTTGATGAACAAAAAAAAAATTGTTCAGAAAAAAAATTTGTTGATGTTGATCAACAAATTTTTTTTTTTTTTTTTTTTTTTTTGATGTTGATGAACCCAGCGCAGCGCAGCAGACCCTTCTTTCTTCTTTTCTTCTTTTTCTTTTTCTTTTTTTCTTCTTCTTCTTCTTCTTCTTCTTCAGAAAAAACTCGAAGAAAAATATATATATATATTATATATTATATATCAAAACGACGTCGTTTTGGTGTCGAACCACTCTCGGGCCACACTCTCTCGAGTTACGAATCGCGATTGAAACAAAAAAATACTCAAAATATTAAAGAGTAGCGCTTGGTAAGGAGGTTGGCTCAAATCTATGGATCATTCGAACCCCTCATTTCCAGGTTACTAAGCATTTTTTAATATTAAATTTATGGTACAAATTGACGTTGTATACGTTGGACCGTATTATCATTATTAATTGAGTTTGCCAATCAAGTGGAGTACATCGTAAAAACTAAAATAGATGTTTAATTCTTATTGAAAGGTGTGTACGGTTATAGCATAGTATATGATAGTGTCATATGTATTAGTTTTAATTATTTAAAAAATGAGTGAGACCACTAAAAGGAGGAGCACTAATAGCTTTAAAGTGGTGTGCGTCTCACATGATGGGATATTTTGCTCTTGTATGTTTTTTTTTTTTGAATTTCCACCTCATTAGTGGTCAATTAATGCTCCCAAATTAGTAAGATGAATCATTGTTGTAATTATTTAGGTCTCGTTTGGAAATTTTGATTTTTAGTTAAAAAATTACTACAAATTATTATATCATTTTTTTTAGTTTTTTTTTTATATTTTTTTGTAAAAAATAAAAAAAAAACTAATTAAAATCGTCAATTTCCAAATGGGGCCTTAATCGGCCTCTATTATTTTCTTGTACTAAAAGAAAGAGTCTATGGACCAAGAAAACAAAACCAAAAAAATGTTCAGAATATTAAATCTATGGTTCAAATTGAAGTTGTATATGTGGGACTATCATTCAGTGAATTTGAACCTTTAATTTCAAATTCTAAAATGATTGAGGTTATTTTTAGTTGGGTGGTGATTTAGACCCCCTTTTTTAGACCCCCTTTTGACCCCCTCTCTTCTCTCATTGGTCCCCTTTCCTGCACATCTAATCACCCCCTGACACATGGCAAAAGGGGGTGAGGGGGTGCCCCCAAAAGGGGGTTTCAAGTATTATCCTTTTTAGTTTGTAGAATTGTTGATATTGTTTGGCAAGTGGCTCTTTTAGTTAAAAAGTTAAAAAATTACTAAAAAAGTCAAAAAATCAACAACATATACTAAAAAGTCAAAAATTCTCTTTTCTCTCTACTTTTTACATATCTTTTTGTAAAAAGTCAAAAAGTCATCCCAAATATTCTAATTTTTTTTAACTCATATTTTAGCTAAATAACCAAAAAATTACTAAATTAGTATGTTTCCAAACAAGGCCTTTTCCTTTTTAACTGTTAGATAACCTCCTCAATCTTTTTCCCCTTCAACCTTCACATATTTAGAAATACCCCACTATGTATTTTTAGGCATAATAGTAATCTCTTTCTTTATATAAATACTTATGAGATGAATAGAAATTAATCCAAAATTTTTACACGGTATACAAGCATGAAAGAGAAAATAATGAAAAATTATTGAGGGGTGCTTTGGCAACCAAACAAAAAGTCAGTTTTTGTTTTTTACCTATTTTGAGTTACATCATTTTTCATATTTTTTATCTATAAAAAGATAAAATAAATTGAAAAAATAAAAAAATTAACTTTTTACTAATTTCTCAAAATACCACTGAGACTTATTTTAAGAAGCGGATTAAAAGTTACAAAAAAGTCAAAAAAAATTAAAAAATAACTTTTAACTATCTTTTCAAAACACCCATGAGTAGTCATGGGCTCCATTGCACCATAAGTACACAGTAATCGTCTTTACCATTGAGATTATACAAAAATAAATAAATAAATAATAATAATAATAATAATAATAATAATAATAGACGAAATCAGTCTTATATAGTAAAGTATGAGGTCATAGCAACTCCACCTATCTAGTGACTCTACTCTTATTAGTTTGTAGTATTCGAGACTATTAAAATTTAATTTTCATGTTTGAAAAAACATGTTTTTTTTTATTATTATTATTTATTATTCCTTTTGCTCACGATGGATTTACTTTGACCAATTATTAGGTAAATATAAGGCCATTTTTAAAAGATAGGTAAAAGTGATGTAATAGAAAAAATAAAAAAATAAGAAGATAAATTATTTAGGGAATACCAAGTCATCCCCATGAAGTCTTTTGGTAACAAGTTAAAAAAGTCAATTTTTTAACTTTTTAATTTTCTTACACAAAAAATCCAATTCTTTTAGTTAAAAAAGTCTTCAAAAAATTAAAAAAGTCAAAAAACTAATTTTTTATCAACTTTTTAAAACACAGCATAATCTCTACGCGTACTTGCTAATTAATAAACTAAAGCCTCGTTTGACAAGTGCCCCTTTTAACCAAAAAGTCAAAAAAGTTATTAAAAAAACAAAAAAACCAACAACTCATATCAAAAAGTCAAAGATTTTCTTTTCTCTCTATTTTTTACACATCTTTTTGTAAAAAGTTAAAAAGTCATCCCAAACATACTAGTTTTTTTTACATCACATTTTAACCAAAAAGTCAAAAGGTTACTAAAAAAACATGTTCCCAAACGAGGCTTTATCCATAAGGAGGTTGAGGTGTACGTGGACGACATGATTGTCAAATCCAAAGAAAGAGAGGGCCACTACACCGCTTTGCAGAAATTCTTTCAACGGATTAGGAAGCTTCGGTTGCGGCTGAATCCTCAGAAATGTCCGTTGGTGTTATAGCAGGGAAAATTCTAGGATTCTTGATTACACAGAGAGGTATCGAGGTCGATCCTTCCAAAATCAAGGCCATCTTAGAAATGCCACCACCGAGAACTGAAAAGAAGGTACGAGACTTTCTGAATAAAGTGCAATTCATAAGACGGTTTATTACAAAATTAACCTTGACTTGTGAACCACTCTTTGGTCTCCTAAAGAAAGGAAAGAAATTCTATTGGGACGGCCGATGCCAAGCTGCTTTTGAACAGATCAAGCAATATTTACAGAACCCACCCGTGTTGTCACCGCCTAAGCCGGGAAAACCGTTGATTTTGTAGGCCTCGTTTGGGTACATGCTTTTTTAGTAACCTTTTGACTTTTTGATTAAAATGTGATGTAAAAAAAACTATATATATTTGGGATGACTTTTTAACTTTTTACAAAAATATATGTAAAAAATAGAGAAAATTTTTTTTTTTAATTTTTAATATAAATTTTTTACTTTTTAATTTTTTTAATAATTTTTTAACTTTTTAATTAGAAAAAGTTGCTTGTCCTAAAGTTACTTCACGAAAGAAAGAAAAATGAATTTTTAATCATTACCTTTTTTAAAGTTTTCAAACTCATAACTATTACATAGGGAAAATCTACTGACCGTGTGTTGGCACTAAAATCTCATGAGCATGTGTTGGCACTAGGATATGTTTGGTTTTACTTTGTAGAGTGATTTTAGAAAAAAAAAAATTTTAAAATAATTTGTTTAGTTTGTAATTTTTTAAAAATAATTTTCAAAATCACTTTCTCTCTTATATATTAATTAATCATTTTTCTCGTATACACATCTACTCAATTATAACAAAATATCAAATCTTTCTAAACTTCCAAACTTCAAAACTACTTTCAAAATATACAACCAAACAAACTAAAAAAATTTCTAAACTCTCTCCCCAAAATAATTTTTAAAAACTACTCTCTCAAAACCAAACCAAACATGGTCGATAGGAGCATGTGTATAATCAATACTTAAATTTTATCTTAAAATATTATTAAAAAATTTATTTCCTATTTTAGAAATTACTTTTTCATTTACCTTCTCCAACAAACTCCCTATTTTTTTTCTATTATATTAAAATAATCTTTTTAATTATTTTTAAATTTAATATTTTTTTAATAATAAAATAATTAAACAATATAAAATAAGAGGTTGTTTGGGGTGTCCTAAATAAGTGCATTTTTTGACTTTTTAGACTAAAAAGTTGAGGAAAAAAATATGGTTGTTTGGGTTAACTTTTTGACTTTTTATAAAAAAATGTGTATTAAAAAATTGTATAAATTAATGTGTAGAGAAGATTTATTTTTTGGGTTGTACGGCTGTCCTTCATGCGCAGGTTCAATAGATGTAAGAAGTAATTGTCTACTTTTCAGGCATTTTACTACACAGTGCTTTTCGGCTGGTGGAGGCCATCACAGGTCCCGTTTTGATAATCTAAATCGTTCAATGTGTAGTACTCGTCGAGTACTATATGTCTGTAAAAAATCACGTTATCGGATATCGATAGCTATCTGATCAGATTTTTTTTTTTTAACCGTTAACTATAACACCATCCTTTTTTTTATACAAAACTGATTTAATCATGTAGTTATCGATATCCGATCAACCTGATTTTTTACAGACATATAGTACTCAACGAGTTCTAACGGTTCAGATTATCAAAACAAGACCCGTGATGGGCCCCCACGGGCCGAACAACAGTGTGTTAAAATTGCACCCCAGCTGTGCAATTTTTCTTTTGAACCGCTGCATAGATTTGACTTATTGTGATTGATGAGTTGTATTTTTGTGTGTAAAATTAATTTTTTAATATTTTTTTGTGAATAGTGATAACTTTTTTACTTTTTGAGTAACTTTTAATCTTTTTTAAAAGATGCCAAACTTGGCCTAAGTCAACAATGGAGGCTCAATAATTGAACAATATAAATAAAGCAGTAGAAGTAGAAACCAGGACCGGACGTCCAGGAGTTGACCGATCGAACGTCCAGGTGAACGATCGGCGAAGTAATTTTTGCCCACATTATTTCATTTGGGACGTCTTGGTGGACGACCATAGTCAGATATAAGGGAGCTATAGTGACTCCCTACAAATAGAGAGTGACTGTAGCAATTCTAAATTTAAGAGGTTGCATAAGGGATCTGATGGGAATGATTTTTGAAGAATCAATCCCTTATAATAGCAAAAAGCTATTATAAGAGATCTGATAGAGATGCTCTAAGAGTTCAAAATTATAAGCATGAAATATGATGGCCTAAAAGTAAGGATTAAGAACAAGACACATGGCATCTTTCAAGAGCAAAAAAAGTTAAAAACAGTTGTAGATCATGAGTAAGTGAAAGTTTTGAGCAAATGAACACGTGACAACATGACATGACTAGTGAAGTCATATGAGAGTTGAGAATTTAAAGAGAAAAAGACTTTTAACCAAATTCACAACACTTCTAAAATTTAGGAGTAATAGTAACTTATCTAGGAATAGTTCTTATACTTATGTTTGCACCACATTTTGTTTTTCTGTTGATTGTGGCTTATTAATTATAACCAAGTTCTATTATGGTCTCTCAATTGAAATCATAACTATTTTTTAGGAATAATCTTGACCACATTTGTTTTTATTATTATTATTTTTGTCGACATGCATGCTAACGTGGCATGACAGATGTGTTGAGGACGTGACATAATGACATGTTAAATAGAGGGCAGAAAGTTAGCCATTACAACAATTTGAAAGTTAGTTGCTGAGATCAAGGAGCCAAAATCAAATCAAGTACCAAATCTGTAAAGTGTTTTCTATCAAACATGAGATATGAAAAATGTTGAGCAAATCATAGGCTTGTTGAGGAAATCGTGAGCTTAGATTATCTCTTTCTCTTATATGGCTATGCCTATAAATAGGCCAAGAGAGATACAAAGACAAATGAATCAATCTCAACCACTATTAGTTTAACTTAACATTTGTTAGAGCATGCGTATCAGCTTCTTCAAATTTTTAGTTAAATTATAGCTAAAAAAGCTATTTCACTATTTTAGCTAGTCACCTCTTTAGTACTTACAGTATCAAACTCTCTATTCTAACTTAATTTTATTAAAATATTATTTTCTTATTATGTTTATTATTCTTTCTTTTTTTTATTAAATTAATGAGTTACCAATCAAATAATTCTTAAAAAAAATAATAAATTGGCCGTTTATCGGTTGACTAGCCGGACTTCCGGGTAGACATCTGGTAACACTAATCTCCGTGTTGTAGCGATGAACAGTATCTCGCTTGTTGTAGCGAGGTGCTGTAGCACTCGTACATTAGTGATGAACAGTAGCGAGACTGATATAGTCCATTTTTGATTAACAGTATCACACATTTAGCTAAAAAATAATTTTAGCTAGTTTGATGCAGATGCTCTTAGGAGTAGATTAGTAATAGTTTTTTTTCCAATCTCCACTTCTCTTCTTTCTGCCGATTGTTGTATTTTTCATTTCTTTGTTCTTGTTTGAGTTCTTATAACTGATAGCAAGTGACAATTTAATTGAATAAATACATATTCTTTCGGTTCAAATCCTTCTTCACTTAATTACCTCCAGGAAAGTCTTTAATCTGTTTAAGGCATATAACTCAACCACAAAACCTGATCTTCTTATGTTTATTAAAATTTGTTTAAGCCTGTCGATCAATCATTGTCGATTGAGCCTAAACTAAATTTTTGCTAGCAACTTAGGAGTAGATTATCAGTTAATCTCATGACTAGTGCTTTGAACTCTATTGATTGTGATGCTTGATACTTGTAATTTGATTATTGTAATTAAGTGACAAGTTTAAGTATTATTAATCAAAATCTTAGTTTGTTTAAGCCTTTGTTTCTTCACATTACAATTTTCAAAGAAGTTTTTGAATCTGTCAAGACATAAGGCACTAACTACAATTGCTTGATCGGTTTATTGTTTGTAAAAATTATTAGTTTTTCCTGTCGAATCTACTCTGCCAATTTAACCCAAGCCAAATTTTTACTAATATTACAAAATTATATGGTCTCGAATATTACAACGAATTTACATTTAGACTTCGTTTGGCTAACTTAGTTGGGCTAAAAAAATACAAAAGATAAAATAAATTAAATAAGTTAATAAAATAAAATGTCACATCTAAACTATAATCACTTTACTTTTTCTCTAATAAAAATCAAAAAAATTAAACCAAACAATTTTTTAATCCCAAATTAAAAAGTCCAAACTCAAAAAAATCAATTAAAAAAATAAATACCAAACCAAGACTAGAAATTTCTTTTTGCTAAAAAAGTAAAGTAGGTCCCACTGAACTGACCATCAACCATGCTTTAGTGATCAAAATCGTACTACTATTTCACGGTCGGTAGAGCCATATAGTTTTGCACAAGAGTCATAGAACCCACCAATTAGAATGTTGCATGAATGTTTTGTTTTTTTGAATGCGTTGCATAAATTTGTTTGTTTGTAGTCATTTGCACCAAGAATTTTAATCAATTGCTGTCATTGAAGAAGCAAAGGGACAAGTTGTCCGCGTTATGTAGAGCAACCTATCATTTTCCTAGGTGATTTCGAAGATGTTTACAGTACATATACTGCCACATTGTTGTTGGATTTAAGCTTCACCAAATCTCGCAACAATTAGCAAATTTTTTGTTGTACTTTTTCTCCCTTTTCAATAGATGTGTTAATTTGTGTAGTGTAACATGTTAATATCATTTGTTAATTTGTGTTTTAATTGTGAATTTTAAGAGTTTGATTGAGTGGTAAAAATTTAAAAATAATATTTAAGGTCTCAAATTCAAGTCACCGCAAACAATTATTAAAAATTTGTTTGATCACTATTGTTAAGATCTTGAAATTAGTTGAGTTAAAGGTAAACCCAGTCATAAAAAGAATCTTATGTTTTAATTGTGGAAAATGAGTAAGGAGGAGAGAGAAGGGGCAGAGAGGGAGTGGATAATAGACGCTGCAAATTTCAAGAGGAGTGAGACAAGAAAAGGGGGATGGAGGAGTGGGACAAGAAAAGGGGGATGGAGGAATTGAAAGTATTGTTATTGAGTTATATGAGGGATTCTAAATAAATTATCATATTTTTTTATCAAATTTTTCATATAGTTGGTAAAAAATATGATAATTTATTTAGAATTTCTAACATTTTCATTGTTATTTTTAATTGTTATATTGACTTAACACATATTTTAGCTATATTATTGGAACACTTATTTATTTTTTAAATTAACAAATATTTGGCATGGAAAATTGCATCCAACTTTAGCCTATTTTAGAAATAAGGTTAAAAGCCAATTTTTTAGTTTTTAATTTTTTTGGATTGCATTATCTCTCTATTTTTTTTTTTGGTACATTTTTTTAATAAAAAATTAACTTTTAACCTACTTTATATTAGTTAACATACAATTTAATATTCAATTTTAATCATCACATTAGAGATGCTCTTAAGGCCTCATTTAGAAATATGTTTTTTTAATAATTTTAAATTTTTTAATTAAAATATGATGTAAAAAAAGTTATTATGTTTGATTTTTTATAAAAAGTTATGAAATAAAATAATATAAATAACTTAAAAATAAATAAACTGACATTTTTGCCTTAAAAATTTGCTAGTCAAGCCGTGAGCATGGGACTTCACCTGACATGGGGTTAGGTGAAGTCATGGAGCAGAAATTCTTGCAACCATGGACAGTTATACATGTTAGGTGCTATGGGGGTTGTTGGCATATAGGGTGATTTTGGAAAGATGTTAAAAAAGTCAGTTTTTTAATTTTTTAATTTTTTTTAGTTAAAAAAATTAGTTTTTTTATTTAAAAGAACTTAGCCTGCGTTTGGTTGTGTTTTGTAAATGTAATTTGAGAGTATGAGTTGTATTTTGAGTTTGTGTGTTGTAAAATTATGATTTGAGTGTAGAAAATTTGTTTGGTAAAGAGTTTTGAAAATAGTTTTTGAAAAGAGGTTGTTTAGAGTGGGGAATTGTTGATGTGATATTTGATATGTGATACAAAAATTTACAACTCATAACTAAACATACAACTCAAAATTATTTTAAAGCACATTAAAAATTAAAAAAATTTCAGAAAATATTTTTCCCAATTATATAAATCAATTGCAAAAACAAAAAAAAAAAAAAAAAAAAAATTCTGTACAGCGGAGGACATCCGGGTGGATGTCCGGGCGGACGTCCGAGTGGATGTCCCTAAGGACGTCCGGGCGGTCTTCCCCTAGCCAAAATATTCAAAAAAACGCGGCTGAGATACAGAGCTTTGTGCAGAGGTTTTGAAAGTTGATTCCAAACACACAACCAAACATCATACTGAAACACACCTGTGGAATTACGTTTTGAATTTACAACCAAACACAGCCTTAGTTTTTTTTATCAAAAAAGTCACTAAAAAAATTCAAAAAAATTAAAAAGTCAATTTTTACTAACTTTTCAAAACACCACATAATGTTGGTATGCATATAGCTACCTTCACCGATTTTTTTATGTAAAAATATATTTTTTTAAAAAAATACTCTTTATTGATGTAACAACAGTTATATATATATATATATATATATATGTTTAAAAATAATTTTTTTTGACTTTTTTAATAAAAAATAATTTAAAAAAAAAAATACTCTTCGTTAATGTAACTGCAGTTAACAATCAATCTTATTTTAAAAAAATATATATATATATATTCTTGCACAGTTATATTTTTTTATTCATCTTCATTGATATAACTACTCTTCACCTACACTCTCTTATAGCGGGTCCAGCTATATGCAGGTTTTGACATAAAAGAGCCGTTCGGATCGAATTTTTTTTTTCCAAAAAAAAACAAACAGGCGTCAAAAGGGCATTTGACCTCTATTAAGGGCACAGATTAGGGGTGTCAATTTGAAATAGACCCGAGAGGAATTTTCGATTCCGATTTCGATTTAAGCGATTTTTCTTTAAAAATACTTTCGATGGGGAGAAAATGGTATTTGAAAATCAATTCCTGATCTGTTTCGGGTCGGGGATGGTGATCAGTGTTCAAGCCCCGGCTCCGGCCCTGGCCCCATCCCCGAATTTTTCCGAAATAAAATTACTTATATACCCCTTATATATATATAATAAACCAAACCCTAAACCCGTGCGTGTCACTGGTCTCTCACTCTCACTCTCACTCTCACTCTCGTTCTTCTCTCTCACTCTCTCTCAACTCTCGTTCTTCTCTCTCTCTCAACTCTCTCACTCTCACTCTCACTCTCACTCTCACAGCCACCGTCGATCTCACTCTCACTCTCACTCTCACTCTCACAGCCACCGTCGATCTCGCCACAACCACCGTCGATATCAGATATGTTAGATTTGTACTCAGATCTGTTATCTCTCTCTCATTCTGTGTGATCTGTATTGTTGAAAACATTTTTTTTTCAAATTATTTTTTTTTAATTTAAATCTGTTGATGATGATGAAAACATATATATATATATATATATTAGATTTTTTTTTTAAATTAAATCTGTTGTTGATGATGAAAACATATATATATATATATTTTTTTCAGATTATTATTTTTTTTAACTTAAATCTGTTGATGATGATTGTTGGTACTCAGATCTGTTATATTGATTTGTTGTTCTTGAACAAAATTTTAAAAAAAAAACTCAGGGATTTTTCGGGGTCGGGGAAACCCGATCCCCGTTAGGAGACGGTGACGGGGAGGTGATGGGTTCCCTCGCCGGGGATCGAGGACGGAGACGGGGACGGGGAGCGTGGTCCCCGGCCCGTTATCATTCCTAGCACAGATCACGTGATTGCAACGGGAGCTTCTATTTGCACACACCATTTACCCTCTTTATACATACTTAATGAATTTTTTTTTATTACATTTTAGTTCTAAAATGAAACTACCAAAATACCCCTTTTTTCTTCAAACCACCAAAAACCTAACCCTAACCCTAACCCTAACCCTAACCATCAGTCACCACCATCCTCCATGGCCGCCGCCTCTCTTTTCCTCCATCACCGCCGTTACCTCTTCCTCCACCACTGCAACTCCCTTTCATCTACGAACCCATTGCCTTCTCACCTCTCTTCCCCACCCCGTCGGGCATCATGGAATCGCCTCATTTTCTTACCATTTGGACTACTAGTGTCGAAAGAATAGTCTCTGTTCGGAAATCAACCATCGAACTAATGAATTTGGTTCGACTATCAACATCCGAACAAAACACATTGGTTCGACCATCAACATCCGAAACCCCCTTTTGTCTGCGAGTCGCCGTCACCCTTCATCTGTGAGTTGCCGTCGCCTTCCTTTTCGCGAGAGAGAGGAGAGAGAGAGAGAAGAGAGGGGGGTCGTGGTACGTCGCCGGTGCTGCGTCGCTGCCGGCAAGGTGGTTATTGGCTAGGATTAGGGTTAGGGTTAGGGTTTGATCGTTGCTTGCTGGTGTGGAAGGTGTGTGGATTAGGAGTGTGTGTATGGGGATATAATTGGAACAAAATTGTGTGTGATGAGTAAATTTTTTTTTTTTTTGGGGTGTGAATTAAGAAGAATGTGTAAAAAGAGGAATGTTGTGTGTGTAAATAAAACCTCCCGATTGCAACATAGGGTAGGTGTGTAGGATAAAAGTGTAAGTTTTTTATTTTTTTAATATTTTTTTGACTTTTAAACTAAAACAGACACATGCCAAATGAGATATCAGAATAGTTTCTTTTGGCATTGGTTTAACAGTAGGTTTATTTTGATAAAAATTTTTTTAAGTCATTTAACATATCAATTTCTTGCAAAAATTATACTTTAACCACTCTAAAAAAATTATTAAACTTTATTAGCATACTTTAGTAATAACTTTTTTGACTTATTCATCAATAAACTAACTGTTTAGCAAACTCTAAAGAAAAAGCCTTTATTTATGCCATTGCAGTATAGTGCGAGATTTCTCCCCCTCACTTGAGTTTTTTTGTTTTGTTTTTGGCTCACCCTGTATCATTTCTAAATTAAAGGCTAGTGGTTTATGTGGACAAAGGGTTATTGTTATACAGTGGGCATGATGGTGTTGGTGTTTGAAAAATTACTATTTTATTAGGTTATTTTAATTTTTGATTATTTTAGTAGATTAAAATTTTTATATTTAGAAAGATAGTTGAGTCTTTTTGTAGTTAGATATGATATTTGTGAGAGAAAAAATGAAATGATTATGGGTTTGATGTGACATTTTGTCTTATTGGTTATTTTAGCCTATTTTATCTTTTTGTGAATTTTAGCCCAAAAAGTCAAAAAATAGCCTTTGCCAAACACCCCCAGTGGCTGTTATGCATTTTGTGGGGTTCATTTTAGGTTATATTTTGATAATTCAAATAATTTATTTTTTAAGGAATATCAAGTAGGATATATTTATAAAAAATTAAATTAATCGAATGTCAATAGCATCTTCATCAAATCAAGTTTGTAGATAAAAAAAATGAATTGCAAATAAGATTGTAAGTGTAAAACTAAAAGCAAATGTGGTTTGATGAAGGTGCTATTGATATCCGATCAATTTGATTTTTTACAAATATGTTCTATTTGATATTCTCTAAAATATGAATGGTTTGAATTATCAAAATAACACTCAAAATAAACTCTAAGAGGTACACAACAGTCACAATTGTGCCCACTACACAACAGTGACCCCATCTTCGATTTACGTTAGTTTTTTTTTTTTTTTTTTTGGGTGCCCAACTGGCTTACGTTCTATGGCCCATGTTGAATTTTTATTTTTTTAAATAATTGAATATTTAGATAAATTTACATGTACCTCTATTAATTTTAAAATATTAAAATTAGTAATCGAACAAATCTTTAGTGATCCTTAAAATAACTCGAACCTAAAACCTTAAATTTTATTTTCAAATCTTTATCTCTCGATGTACTAATAAATTGAACAATCTATATAATAAGGCAAGAGGCTTTTTGAAAATGTCTTAAAATATATGAGAGATACATTTTGAATCAAGGGTTTAGATCCATTCTAATAAATATCAAAGGTTGAGATGATGTTTGATTCCCGCCCAAACACTCATCTCTCTCTCACTCCCACGTCTGTCCAAACAGACGCCTCTCTTTACACGTTCTCTCTCTACACATCTGGCCCTCTCTACACGTTCTCTCTCTACACGTTCGCTCATCGCCGCCATTGAAGGGGAAGATCGAACTTGGCTCATCGACACCTACCTTCCTCGTATTCGCACCTGCTCCCTTCAAACCCATCGTTGATTGAGTTCCGCTCATCGCTGCCATTGAAGATCGACACCCACCCTCCTGGTTGCACCTATCCCTCTTTGCTTGGCTCCCATTGTTGCTTCAATTCAAATCCATCGTTCTTCGGTTCAACAGAGGTAAGTTCTTCGGTTCCAGAGGCTTCAATTGTTTATGGGTCATTTACATTGAGCTCCATAGTAAAACCCACGATTTTTTGAATCAACTAATACATTTTATTAGTTTTTGGTTGTGGTGAACAATCTGATCTGAATGTACCATGGCTTTGCTCTTCTTCTGCTCTATCCTGTTCACCGGTCCTAATTTCCCTTTTCATTGGAGGCCATAACGACGACGATGACCATACTCTTATTCCAAGATTTAGAGTGTGTGCTATTATTAGAGGGGAGAGAGAGAGAGAGAGAGAGAGAGAGAGAGATTGATATTTATAAACAGAAAAAACTATACGTATATATGTATCTATTTTTATATATTAAATAGGGAATTTTAGAGAGAGAAATGGTGGGTCTGGAGCGGTAGCTAATATGGAGAAGGATTTTGATTCAAAGTTAAGGATTGAGAGCAATTCTTCCAATGGAGGGAACATACCCAGATCTAAGAGCTTTGAATTGGGCAGTGTCTATGGCATTGGATCTTATTCCAAGGTCTCATTTTTCTTCATCATATTTAATTTTTTTACTGTATTTATTTATTAATTTAATTTTATTGTTGTTGTTGTTATTATTATTATTATTATTATTGTGAATTAATTTGATTTATGTTGATTTATTATGGTGTTTTGATGATTTATGTTCATTAGAGATTAAATTAGTTAGAGTTTGTTGTTGAATTGCCAAGCAAAGAGTTTGCTTTTTGAATTTAATCACATAATGTAATGAAATCTCTTCTTTGTCTACCAAAGACCTTAGGAACACTTATTTCTTAAATTTTCCCTCTAACATTATGTGATCAATTAACGGAAGTTACAAAAAGTAAGAGTTGAAAAAAATAAAACCCAAAGAAAATATTGATTGATTTTTGTAACTTAATGTTTTTATCAGTCATTAATTTGTATCTGTGTTGACAATGTGTTGTGTTTTTTGGTAGTGTTTGCATTGGGTAATCTATTATTATTGTGCAACATTGTTTGTGTTTGGTTTGAATTGGGTGGTCTATGAAAAACCTTTTAATAGTGTGACAATGCGTGTGTTTGTTTTGAATTAGGTAGTCTCTTTTAATTATCATATTGGCTCTTTTCTGTATTTTACAGGTGAATGAAGACTAGAAGCGAATGGTAATATCGGCTCCCTTTTATAGGTCTACATTTTGTATCTCTCTAATGATTTTGTATTTATTGTTCTGGGAGTTACAATATTAAACTAAACGCGCACTTCTTTGATTGATGAGTGTTGAAAGAGTGGCAATCTCGAGTGAGCGACAATTTGTGCATACTTCGTTCAATTTGTTTGAAAAGATATAATAATGTTTGAAGGCACATTTCTCTTTCATCTTTATCCTAAATGGCATCCATAGTGGTAAACTCACATGAATTTTATATAGTTTTATGTTCCACAGTTATCTTAGTAGTGAAAATGGAATTTTTTTTAAATATATATTTTTGGAAGGGTGATACTTTTGCAAAGTAAATTTTAAATTTTCTACTTTTGTCCACGGTATATACTATGAAAATATGTCATATTCCTAAATATTCTCCTATTTAGACTTTATATTCCTAAATAATTTTTTGAAATATGTCACGTTCCTAAAGTACTTTTGCTTTTTTGATCTTCTTCCTTATTCATGCTAAATACTCTACCATTGTTGGTTGGATATGAATCTATAGGAATTGGATGAGATGAAGAAGCTTTTGAAAGAGTCCGGGGTTGTTCATTGATAGAAGGAAACAAACCAATGGCACCCTTGAACGCTCCAATTAAGGTAATCTCTTCAAACTATTCTATATCTTAACGAGTATTTATATATAAATTCATTCTATTCTATATAAAGTGAGTGGGGGTAAATGGAGGAGTGTCTTGAGAAGGGGACTTCCTAAAGAAAGTGTATGGGTTGATGGCTTTTTAAGTGTGAAATTGGTCCTTCTTTTTTATGAGTTTTATGGGTCTTCTTAAAGTGAAGAGCATGCCCTAGATTTATGTGTTTTTGTAGTTAGTATAGGAAAGGTAAAAAGAAAGTAGAGAAGGATTTGGAGGCAAAGGGCATGTGAAATTGTTTTTTGGAAATGTTTTTTTTTTTTGGCTAAATAGTATCTTTGTTGCTATTAATAACCTACAATATATTTGGGTTTTGATATATTGTTTACAGCTTTTTGAAATCTATATAAGTAACCAAACACCATAGAGAAAGGTTGATCATCATAGGATTTCTGAGAACCTAAGAAAAGGAGAAAAGAAAATGGAGAGAGAGAGAGAGAGAGAGAGAGAGGAAGGTGGGTATGCTTTTGAATACTACTTAAATTGTAGAAACATACATACATCTGTATGTATGTTTTTTTGAATATATTTGGTGTTTGGTTACTTCTATTGAATATTTAGGTTTTGATTTCTATTGAATATATTGTTACAATTTTTATGATTTATTTTTTTTAGAAATTAGAGAGCTTAAAAAAAATGATTTGGAAAAAATATTTGACTACAATATATGGTTGTTAGTTTTTTTAAGATTTTATGAAAATGACGGAAATTACTTGGTATATGCGAAATACATACATCTCAAGATTAGTTGAGATGTAATTTTGAATATGTTGGTGAGCTAAAAACAAAAAAATAAAAAATAAAAAATAAAAAAAATTTGTATTGTCACATTTAATTTATCAATATTCTATATCTTGATCAGTATTTATATATAAATTCATTCTATTCTATATAAAGTGAGTGGGGGTAGATGGAGGAGTGTCTTGAGAAGGGGACTTCCTAAAGAAAGTGTATGGGTTGATGGCTTTTTAAGTGTGAAATTGGTCCCTCTTTTTATGGGTTTTATGGGACTTCTTAAAGTGAAGAGCATGTCCTAGATTTATGTATTTTTGTAGTTAGTATAGGAAAGGTAACAAGAAAGTAGGGAAGGTTTTGGAGGCAAAGGGCATGTGAAATTGTTTTTTGGAAATGTTTTTTTTTTTTTTGGTGGACAAATTTAAACTCAAAATTTGAATTGAGTTCTGTTAAAAAAAAAATAGTAATCAAAGTAGTTTATGTTTTACTATTAAAATGTAATCTTTTCACAAGGCAAGTGAAAAAGAGAGAGAGAGAAGAGAGATAATAGGGGTGATGTTATTTGTTTAAAGACTGGGAAAAGGAATTTTTTTTTTTTTAACAAAACTTTGTTATCCACCTCGGTGACAAAGCCCACGAGACATATTCTTACAATAAATTATCTTTTCCAGTTTCTACTTTAATTTTATTGGGGTGCATTTATGGCCCAATAATTTTACAAAATTCATTTAAAAGTCGAAACCAACAATTATATTTTAACCTCAAATTTTTAGCAATGAATTTAATAAATTACATTTTAATTTAATAATTTTATATTCAATTATATTTTATATTCTGGTTGTGGTGTCCAATTTTCCCTTTCTCTGCAACAGAAACGGTGGTCTCGCCATTGATCAACATCAAGCTCCGTGACTGTCCACCCTCCCTCGGCTCCCACCCTTCCAATATGAGAGGTATTTTATTTCTTCAGTTCTTCAGTTCTTTGAGGCTTCAGTTTTAGGGCCAATTTTTTAATCAGTCTATATATATGAAGTGGTTTCCAATTTTCTAGTTGTGCTTTCCAATTTTCCCTTTGTCTGTCTTCAATCAATTCTTTGTCGGGTTTGTCTGATGTACACAGATTTCTCCACCATGACCACAGTAGCAGATTTGCCTCTTCCTTTTCGCAGACACCCACACTCCTCACAACCATCTTTGCTCCTCCCTCCTTAGCGACCCTTTGTCGACATCTTGATCGCAACAAATGTAGCAACCCCACTCCCCATCTTAACCATCGCACAGTTACTATCTTAGCCTCATGCAACATTGCGAAGGGTAAACACATTTATTTATATACATGCTTCAATTTGATCAAGATTTTTAACTGCATTCGCATGATTTTACTTAATCTAACTATTGTTCTCATATAGCAGAAAGCCCTAATTTTTCACACCCAGAAGTTTATGAACAGTTGAGCTCCATATACTTTGTAAATTGTTTCTATGTAGAAAAACTAAAAATTGCTTTGAGAAGTACATGACATGGAGGCTGAACTCCAAATTGAGATTGCCAGAGATAATTTCCCTCAATAGTAGTATTATGTAGCCAAGAAAACATTGTAAAATTTCATTATCTTATGCAAGTGATATACATAGAAGTTATAAGTTGATGTGAGTCATGATCGATAAAGCATCATACTCCTATTTTTTTATTTTTTATTTTTTTTTATGGAATCTAAACAGTGTTGTGGAATTAAAGGTCTAGCAAGAGTTTGAAAAAATAAATTATAAGAAATCAACAGGGCACTAACTGATCCCCAAGGAAGACTAAAGTTTTTGCTAATTTAAGGGAGATTTCTTTTTCTTCTTTTTCTTTTTCCTTCAGTTTGTGTATTGGATTTCAAATATTTACTTTTAGATTTGTAGATTATACTGATTAGGTTATACAACTATTTCTCTTTTGGTCTACAAAACATGCTAATGTGTTTTTATCTTTATTAGTTAAACATGCTGAAAGTCCAATTTTGTCATGGTTTGATTCTAGGCATGTAATTCTTTATCTTTGTGTGGATGTTATGTTATTTTCTTGAGTAGAGTAATTCATGGTCTTCTTTGTTTTGTTTTTTTTGTTAAAAGTAAATAAAATAAATAAAATTGACTGACTGAACGGGATTGAGCTTAGATGTTAATATTATATCGTATGGAGTTGAGACACTCTTTTCATTGATGTAGCAGAACTAGGATTTATTGAATTGTTAAGCTCTTTCGACCTTCATATTTGTTGTTTTGAAATTCTTTCCATGTCCTTAATATATTGCTTTTTAGGATGTTAGTTTTGATGCTCATTTTCTTTGGAAAAATTCACATTGATTAAAGTTTGTAATTTTTTTATTTACCAGTGTGAACTCTTCCAGATTGAGGCATGAGTTATAGTTATAAAGGTAAATTCATGATTTAATTATTGAGCTTCGTTGGAGGTTTTATTTAATATGATTTGAATTTTTTGGCTAGGGGATCATGTATATTTTTGGATCTGAATCAAATAGTATATTGTTTTTTTATTTTTTATTTTTTATTTTTATCATTTATATTTATTTTGTATTTTTTAACCTTTATAATTAACAATGTTTCCAACTGGTTTGTTTTCTTGATGGGAACTCAAAAGAACATATTCATCCAAAAATGAATATTAAACACAAGGTAAACTTTAATTGCTTTTTGAATTTAATTATGTGTCGGTTTACAATCTTAAAAAATTCTTATCCATTATAACGTTGTTTAATCATGTTCCAATTAATAATGCAACTTTTCTTTTCTCTGAAATACATGTCTCACATTCCTTTTTTTGGGTTTCCATTGAACAACGCGCTCAATGAGTTAGAAGAGTGTAGGAATGACCTAAACTCTTACATTAGGAAAAAATACACAGATACTCTCCAGGTTTTGCTTTAAAGTTAATGATTTTGGTGTAAACTATTTTAATTTGTTGGGGTTTGATGGGTTTTGATTTCTGAAATTTGAAATGGATTTGATGAGTTTTATTCGTAGAAATCCGCAAAAATTCGAAGTTGTTTCGCTTGAGACATCACCCCCAGGAACAAGTTTTCCTGTTTCGGCGCTTTTCGGCACATTCCCGTGAGTTTACCCTCTCTATCTCTCCTAGAAATGTTTATAGATATATGAATATATAAACATGTGAATTTGTGAGCAGAAATGGTATGCTCTCTCTGTGTCACTCTCTTATTTTGCTTTCTATGGATATCTATGAAAGGCCATGAAATTATTGTTGTATTTTTGTTATCAAAATCAGATCAAATTGAATAAAAGATTCTGCCATGAATACTTTCATCCCATGAATACTTAAACTTCCATCAGATTTTAGATTTTAGATTTTAGATTTTTCAAACTTTCCATTGTTTTTTCAATGTGTTGGGTTAGTTTTAGGTTTCTTTATCAGTTCAAATATTAAAATTTCATCAGATTTTTAAACTTTCATCCCATAAATATGTCAAGTATTCCACCATAAATCGGCCCATAAACCAGTAGTTTCATCATATTTTTATCAACCCATAAATCAGTAGTTTGTACCAAAAAAGTTTGATGGGTTGAGATTTTTGAAATTTGAAATGGATTTGATGGGTTTTATTCGCAGAAATCTTCAGAAATTCGAAGTCGTTTCGCTTGAAACATCATCCCCGGGAACAAGTTTTCTGGCTTCGGTGCTTTCCGGCACATCCCCGTGAGTTTACTCTCTCTATCTCTCCTAGAAATGTTTATAGATATATGAATCTATAAACATATGAATTTGTGAGCATAAATGGAATGCTCTCTCTGTGTCTCTCTCTTATTTTGCTTTCTATGAATATCTATGAAAAGCCATGAAATTATTGTTGTATTTTTGTTATCAAAATCAGACCAAATTGAATAAAAGATTCTGCCATGAATACTTTCATCCCATGAATACTTAAACTTCCATCAGATTTTAGATTTTAGATTTAGATTTTAGATTTTTCAAACTTTCCATTGTTTTTTCAATGTGTTGGGTCAGTTTTAGGTTTCTTTATCAGTTCAAATATTTAAAATTTCATCAAATTTTTAAACTTTCATCCCATAAATATGTCGAAATTCCACCATAAATCGGCCCATAAACCAGTAGTTTCATCATATTTTTATCAACCCATAAATCAGTAGTTTGTACCAAAAAAATTATATCATGTTTGGTTGGAAAGAAAGTGGGGGAAATTGGTTGTGCATTTGATGATGGCTGTGTTCCATTGTATTTTCAATGTGTTGGGTTAGTTTTATTTGGGTTAGTTTTATTTAGGTTTTCTATGTCATTTGTGGAATACTTGATAATTTTACTTGGGTTTTTTCCTTGCTGCACTTGGTGCAGAAACTTTTATCTGATAAAGTTTCTGCCATGAACACTTTCATCCCATGAATACTTAAACTTCCATCAGATTTTAGATTTTTCAAACTTTCCATTATTTTTCAATGTGTTGGGTTAGTTTTAGATTTTTTTTTATCAGTTTAAATATTTGAACTTTCATCAGATTTTTAAACTTTCATCCCATAAATATGTCAAGTATTCCACCACAAATCAGCCCATAAATCTGTAATTTCATCATATTTTTATCAGCCCATGAATTAGTAGTTTGTACCCAAAAAAATTATGTCCTGTTTGGTTGGTAAGAAAGTGGGGGAAATAGTAAATAAAGTGAAATTTGGGCTAAATATATATATATATATATATATATATATATATTTTAGCTTTCTGAGAATGAAAAGATCAGTTTAAATATTTAAACTTTCATCCCATAAATATTTTAAACTTCCATCATAAATCAGATTTTTAAGGCAACTAACTATGAAGTATTCCACAAATGGCATTAGATTTTTATCAGCCCATAAATCAGTAGTTTGTACCAAAAAAATTATGTCATGTTTGGTCGGTGAGAAAGTGTGGGAAATAGTAAAGAAAGTGAAATTTGGGTTTCCTTTGACTAATAATTGGTTACTATGTTTAGTTGCTCTGAAAGTTGGGATTGTGTTTAATTTGAGTCTTATGGGTAGCTTTTTGATAATGAAAAGATTTGGACTCATCAAGGCAACTAACTATTAGAGTGTTGATGATCTTAATTGAATTGGGTTGTTGGACTATTTGTCGATTTGTTCAATTTTTAGGTATTTTTCTTAATTGACTTGGGTTATTTGTTCGATTTGTTCTTAATTGACTTGGGTTATTTTTAGGTATTTACATTGTTCTGAAACACACAAGTTTGATTCAACTTGATGCCATTTTAGTTTATGATATCATCTTTCTGTAATTTTGATTTTTAGTTTTATTTTGTGGAGAAATTGTATCATTTTTTTTATTGTTATTGGATTAAATGGAATTGTATCTCTTTCAGTAAGCCTATGTTCTTTTGTCTAATCTTTTGTGATTATTTAGCAGTAAGTATTGAACCCAAGAATTTTAGTTTTATGATCTGGGTTTGGTGTGATTTTAGGGAGAGGATCTGGGTGTGATGTTTTTACTGGGGCATTTTTTAAGTGGTTCTTTTGGAACTCTTTTTAGGTTGCCAAGTTGCAAAAGTCACCTGCAGTTTGGCCCTTATTTTGATTTTTGTTTTTCTAAACCTTAAATCAAAACACCTAGAAATATATTGGAATCATGTTGTTGTACAGTTTATACATAACTCATTTGGTTTAGCCAATATCTATTGGTCCAATTTGAGTTAGAATTTGGTTGAATTGAGCCAAATGTTTTAAAATGGCTAGCTTGGAAACACCCACAAGTCTACTATGGTTAACACTCTGGTTCTCTCTTTCATTTATTCATCTAATATCTACATTTGTGTCATTTGGTGGTAATATTTGCTATGGAGTTTTGTAGGTATTCTAGGTGATTCTCAATCATTTTGATTCTCTATTATTTGTATCATTTGTGTTTTTCTATATGTTCAAGAAACTGATATGGGTTTGTGTTTCCTTCACTACAAGAAATTACATATTTGGCGACTAAACTTGGCGATCAAAATAGATGTTTGTGTGTTATATTTTCTGTAGTCAATTTTTAGTCTCTACCATTTCTATATCCAAAGACTAATCTCTTTTTTTGTTTCTCTAAAAAATAAAAAATTAAATGATGAGCTTATCTGAGATTCTACTACTCTCTCTCTTACCCAATTCGAAAACAACCTCTCCAGAATAGAATAATTATGTAGTTTTATCTGTTTGGTATATTTCTATTTGGTATTTTTCCACTTTTTTTTTTTTGTTTCTCCTATTCAATTTTTTTTTTGTTTGGCCCAAGTGTGATATATCTTAAGGCACGGGTTATATTCTAATTCTAACGATAGCCAAATTTTTGTTTGGCCCAAGAGTGATATATCTTCAAGTTTGTTGGTGGAATTGAGGTCTTGATCATCATTTCTGTTGGTGGAATTTATCTTGCAATTTATGTGTTAAGCTTTATTAATCTAGGTTTGAGTTGTTTGAAGTGTGATAAAACTACCGGTTTTATTTGTGCATATCAGCTCCAATTTTGTCATTTCTGTTGCATTTGTGTTTGTGTTCATAAAAATTAATTCAAAAACTTGGCAGAAAGTTTGTAATCTCTAGGTTTGTGTTTATTTATGTGTGTGAGAATATGTATTTTATCTTTCAAGTTCTATTTTTCTCTTTTTTGATAAATTTCTTGACCCACAACAATGGTGGAAACAGTGTAGAGAATACCCTAAAAGTTCCATGGTCATCTTCTCTATTTATTCATCAGATCCAAAGCTCACAGGCCCGTGGGACTAAAGGAGGGGTGGATTTTGCGAAGGTACTCTCAGCTTTTTAAATTTTTTTTTTATTTATTTTTTATTTTTACATAGCCGTATTGTTTATTTTTTTTTTTTTGGACAGAGGATATTCACTCTCTTCAGCTATATTGCTGGATGGATGTTGTTGTGGTCCTTGCTTTATTGTTCCAGTCCCTTGATCTAATTTCATGGTGTGTTCATCTGAGCAAACCAAATGGATAGTTAGAGTTATTTGATTTATTTTTTTTTTATCAATTGTTCATAGCATTTTAGTGCACAACGTTAACTCATTAATATTTTTTAATATGATGCTTGGGTTCTATTGGAAATTAAATTGTTCAATCTATTTTTAGTTTACAATAATTTTTTTCTTAAAATTTAATATTATCATCTATGACTTAAGGAAATAGAGAGTCTTCGTTTGAGAAGAGAGAAGAACATGGGGATATCAGTCGGTGAGAGAGAGAGAGAGAGACAATTGAGAAGATTAATGTTTTAAAGTCTTTGGGGGAGAGAGACTGAGGTAATAAAGAAGATGAGAGAGAGTGGCTGAGAAAATTGAGAGATTGCAATTTGGGGAAGTGCAATTTATCTTGGGAAGATTTTTTTTATTAAAAATATAAAAAAATGCTACATATTCTTAAAAAAATACAACTTTATAACTCTCACTCACCTATGATTGGTCCAGGAAGGAAAGAAAAAAAATAAAAATATATGATTGGTTTACATCATTTTGGGAGTCATGGAGGTTCCTAATTTTGGGGGTTTCTGAAATTTATTTGGGTTACTAATAAATTGGTGTTTCATTTAAGTTTCATGTCTTTATTTAGGAATTTTTCCCCTTCCTGTGAATTCATTACCTACTCTTTGAAAAGAAAACAAAAAAAAAAAAACAAAAAACAAAAAATTTGAGTACATTCCTCTCATACGCTAGTATTCATATATGGCAACACTTAAAAAAAATTCTTAGGATACTTTAATCAAAAGTCAAGATGATTTCTGAAATGATTGATTTACAATACATCATTAAAATCTAAAATGAATGATTTATAACTACCATCTATTATAAGTTTTAAGAAATTACTTAACCTTCTTTTTTTTTTTTTCAAATTTAGGATAAATTATACTAACACTCCCTAAAGACTTCAAGGGTTTGAATTTATTGTATTACCCTCTCAACCTACCCAAACATTGCAACCCTAAACACTTTCTCATCATCTCCAAACTTTCCACCATACACCATGTCCACCTCCAACCCACCGAACTCCCTATATCCTCTGCCCACTTCCATAGTCAGCAATCTCTTCCTCTCCATTAATTCCGGCCACCACAACCATTACTCAACAATTGGAAACCTACACAGCCTCCCTTACATTCCTCCACCAAGTCCTCCATCCCAATGCCACTCCATGTTCACTGACGGTAACAATAGGGTTCATTTTTTCAACAGCCACAGCACCACCACTCCCTCTACCATCACAACTCTTTATCTCTTTCTCACTCTCGCTCACACTTTCTCTCTCTACTCTTGTTTGTTGTTGGTTTGGTTTATGTGGGTTTGATTTTAGTTGGGTTGCTGTACGGAGTGGAAGGGTTAGTGGTGGTGGACATGGGTTTTATTTTTTGTGTGGGTATGGGGCTGTAATGGTGGATGGTTGTAATTTTTTTGGTTGGTTGTGAGTGGTTTCCATGAGGTATGTTTTAGGATAAATTACATTTTTATCTCAATATTATTTATATCGTGCCTTTAAGCACAAGCATAAACCAGTAAATAGATACAATAAGAGAAATGAAATAAAGTAAGGGTAAAATTGGTATTTAAGAAAATTTAATACTCGACATAGGGGTGCCTCTATTTACACACCACTAAGTTACTCATCCCACACCATTTTTTTAATTACTATTCTGTCCATAAAGAGAATTTCCAAAATATCCTCTTCTTCTCTATCTCTCTTTTCTCTCTCTTCTGAAGCCCTAACCAGCAGTTACTTCTTCTGCTGCCACCGCCGCCGCCAGTGACTTCCCCATCTCCTGCCACTGTCAACCTCTCTCCCGCATCTTCCCGCAGCCGCCAACGTCTCTCTCAACTTTTCCCTCTATCGCAAGCACTCCCCCACAACTTAGATTTCGCGATCTTCTTTTCCGATAAATCGCACATCTCTCGCTCGCTCCCTCGCTCTCTCTCTCTCTCTCTCATGCTTTTGTGAAAGGGGGTTTTGGTGGCGATGGGGAGGGGGTAGAAGATCTATGGTGCCACTGCAAACCCTAGCCGATGCCAGTGATGACGTTGCCACTCCACTAGCTTCGTGCCATCCTCTCCACCCCTTTGTGCCACCCTTGCAGCACCTCTCCCGTCAGCTTCCCTCTCTAGCCCCCTTCCTCCGATACCCTTTCTCTCACCATTCTTTCCCTTCTTCTTCTTCTTCCTTTTTCCTTCGCCTCTGAAACCCTAAATCTCTACCCTCTGAAACCTTAGATTCGAAATGGGAGAGGTTGAAGGGCAGATCGCAATGGTGGCTTGAAGAAGAAAGGGCAAGGGAGAGGGGCTAACACCGGCGCCGGCGACAGAGCTGGGTTGTAGGTGGTGGCGGTGGTGGGGTGTGTGATTAAGGGTAAAAATGGAACATTGTGTGTGTATTGAACAAATCTATTATTTATTAAATTATTAAAGGTGTGAATTAAGTATTGGTGTGTCTTGAGATGATATGTGGTGTGTAAATAGAGGCACCCTCGACATAGGCCTCTTTTGGAAAGATGACTAAAAATCATCTTTGAACTTTTAATCTATTTAGGATTGTATCATCTCTCTACTTTGTTACACATTTTTTTTTAAAAAAAGTCAAAAAAATTAAAAAATCAACTTTTAATTAACTTTCCAAAACAACCTATAACAACTTCACTTATGTCAACTAACAGTTAACAAATAGAAGGGGTAATTTGTAATTTGACTTTAAATCTCAATGAGAAAAATGTAATTTTTAAAACGTGAAAGGATATTTATATTAAAGTTATACCTCAAGGGATGTGAGTGTAATTTATCCAAAATTTAAAACAAAGATTTGTAATCTTTATATTTATAATCATTCATTATGAATTAAAGATCTTCAATTTATTTAAAAAATAAAAGGCTTTAGATCTAGAGAGCAATCAAAGCTGAGTCCAGATTCTCTAGAGTTTCTTTTCTAGAGTGATATCTCTACAGTCTCATCCAACGGTTGTCCTTAAAAGAATCAAAACGAGGTCGTTTTGTTAAGACCAAAAAAAAAAAAAAAAAGCAAGCAAACCATAAAAGCTTGTTGCAGAGACGATAGAGAGCTTCGTCAGCGATCTCCCTTATTGTGATCGGGCCACCACGTCACCATAACCAAACCCGTCACCGCCATCTCCCACCATCTTCCACCTCAACCCGCCACCGCCATCTCCCTTCTCTCTTCTCTTCATATATCTCTCCCTCCTTTTTTTCTTCCTCCTTCCTTCTAACTCTCCTGCCGGCGAACACCCATCTCCAACCCTTTCTAATCGTCGACCAACCCTTCCTTCTCCTTCTCCTTCTCCTTCCCCTCCTCCCGAATCGCTTCTATGTTTGCTTTCTGGGTTTGATCTCTTCTTCTTCCTCTTGAATCGCTTCTGGATTCCCTTCCTCTTCCTGTATCGATTCGATCTCTGATATATAAATCTCCCCTCCTTTCTTCCTCCTATTTCTAGTTATAAGATCTAGAGACTGATGATGGTAGGTAGGCTAGATTTAGATTTTGGGAGAAGAAAAAGGAGAGAAAAAAAAAACAGATGGGATAAGAGGTGGTCGTCGGCCGATGAGAGTTGGCGACAGTCGCCTTCTCTTCATTTTGATTTTTTTTTTTCTTTTGGTTCTTAACAAAACGACTTCATTTTAATTTTTTTAATAACAACTGTTAGATGAGACTGTAGAGAGATCACTCTAGAGGATCTGGACTCATCAAAACTTGCCAAAATTGATGGTAGTGCCCCCAATGGAAAAGTGAAGTGGTCACAGCAAAGTACAAGTGCGGTGCAGATGGTAAACGTTTGACCCTTCAGACTCACATAAAGATGATTTTCTTTTTTCTGATCTTCTACGTCTCGCTGTCCAAGTGTTCATAATAAAAGTAAATAATTTCCATAGAAAGTGCGCAGATTCTTGGAAAAAAGTATTTATCATTTACACCCCTCCTATTTGAATATATTACATAAATCTCCCATAAAAATCTATATTTGCGAAAATACGATGCCTTTGGCCAAGTCCCTTTCACATAGTTTTGATCCATCTTTCCCAACTCTCATCTATGTTTGTAACATGATAAAAAATTACGTTTGCAGACTTTTTAAGTAAAAAGTCATTTTTCAAGGTGAAAAAAGTTACATATAAAATTAAAATTATACTCTTTATATTATTTAGGATTATACAGAGTGAAAATGTATATTTTTTAAATTAGGTGAGATAATTTGATCATTTTATTGTGATGTGACATCATAAATAAATATTAATAAAAAAAGTCAAAAGTAATTTTTTATCAAGTTTCCAAATTACTTTTAAAAAAAACAAAAAAACTTAATAAAAAATCAAAAACTAATTTTCTATCATCTTTTCAAAACACCTGTGCGATGTAGATAATAAGGACAATATCTTAGTTGGAGTGTTATCCAAAAGGGAAATAATTGACGCCAAAGGAGTTTGGTTGGCCCAAACATCAATAACTAGTCAAAGAAAATGGTAGTTTGAGTGTAGAACTAAAATTGTATACTAAAGGAAAAAATATTTTATTTATTTATGCGTTTTTATTGAGAACCCTTATGAAGATTTAAATGATTTAAAATAAAAATATATTTTAAAATGCTCAATCATGCATTCAACTCAAGTAATTAAATACGATAAAAATGAAAAGTATAGAAAGTGCAGTGAAATAAAAAAAAAATAAAAAAAATTAATTTACCATATGCATTTGGGTAAGATAAGAATTTAGGAATTTTTTTTATTTATAATTATGAAATTACCGTTAACTTGTTTACTTGAATTACACTTTATTTATCAACTTTGACATCTTCATTAAATCATTCATCATACATCGATCGAATATGAAATATTAGAATGATATATCATGAATGAAGTAGGCAATTATTATTGATTTATGCTTTTTGAGTCATGTTGGTAAACAAATTGTTGGGCCAATAAGCTAAGTAGTGAGAAATGATATTAGAGCTCTGATTGTTTAGAAAGCGAGATCATGAGTTGGTTTATATGCAGAATTGGGTCACTAATTCAGAAATTAATTAAAATTATTTTGAGTTAAATTTAGTACAAGATTTGATTTGATTTTTTTTTTGATAATAAAGTTAGCTCCCCGAAAGAGATAATTATTTGTGAAATCTAAGACCTCATTTGAGAAGATAAGTTTTTAGCCAAAAAATTATTGTAAATTGTCATATTATTTTTTTTAAATATTTTTTTTCATGTTTTTTGGTAAAAAATTAGTCATGTTTGGTTTAATTTCTGAAATAAATTTTTGAAAAATAAATCAAACAAAGTGAAAGATCAATTCCTAAACAACCTCTCGTTTGGGGAGTGGCTATTTTAGCTAAAAAGCTAAAAAGTTACTAAAAGTTGTCACATCACCTCTCTACTTTTCTGCACATCTTTTCGTAAAAAGTCAAAAAATTACTAAAATAACCTGTTCCCAAATGAGGTTATCATTTTAATTTCGACAAAAGCCTATTTTGGTAACTAAATTTTTTTTTTATTAGTTTATTAGTTTATTTTAAATTATATCAGTTCTGTACTTTTTTTTTAATATATTTTTTCAAAAAAAAGTTAATAGGTTAAAAAAAAAAAACTTTCTAAAATACGCTAAACTCTTTAACTTGATCATTAGAATTGCTTTGATGTGAAATGAATGGTTGTCTCTATCTCTCAAGTATTTCTCAAATATTCAAATGCCTTCCAACCAAATATCTGTGGCATATTTTGAGGAGACTCGTTACCAAAAAGTCATTTTAGGAGGTGTTTGGTATAATTTATATAAGTGTATTTATTTAGATAAATATACATATTTGAGTTATATTATTTATATATATATTTTTTTTATAAAAAGTAAAAAATCATCACAAATACTCCTTACCAACTTTGGGGGATATTTCATAATTTCAAGCCAAAAAAAAAAAAAAAAGAAAAAGAAAAAAGAAGAAAATTTTAACAAAATAAAAAATTCAAAATAAATATCCATCGCCAATTCTTTATATATATATAGCTGCAAATTGCTAACTAGTGTCCTCTCTCTCTCTGTTTCTCTCTCTCTCTGTTCTAAGTGATTCATCAAAAATAATGTCGACATTCGCTCTGGAGCCTCTTGGTTACCATTGTCGCAGAGAGCACCCCAATTTTCGCCCAAATTACAAAAAGTCCAAAGCATTTTCATTAAATTACACTCCGAGACCGAGACGAAGACCAAGAACACTCTCCCATGGCTCGATCTTCTGCAACTTCAGACCTCCTCTCTCTCTTCCTCTCAGAGCTACCTCCACAAATACAGCTCTGGTGGAGGAGACCTTTGAATCTGAGGAAGTTCTCTTCAAAGAGAAATTTCCCTTGAAACGAACTCAAAAGGTCCAAACTTTCTCACTTCTCTTATATATTTTTTTTATGTTTGTTATAGATAGATATGTATATTGATGATGAGAGAAAGTAGAAAAGAAATTGGGATATGAGAATGAAAAACTATGATCATTAGCTGAGCATGTAATTTGGTTGTGTTGTTGAGTGTTTTTCATTGGATTTTTTGTTTTTGTTTTTGTTTTTTCTGTTCTTGTTCTTGTTTTTGTTTTTTACTTTGTTTTCTTGGCTGCCATACAGAAATTATTTTTTGGGTTTGATCACAATTATTGATTGACTTGGAATGAGGGGTGAGGGGAGTTGAATGACATTATCAAACTTTTGTTGAATTTTAGATTTACTTCAATATGTGAAAGAAGTGAAAAAATAACCATTATTTTCATATGATTTTTTCTTTTTGGGGCGGAAAAAAAATTATTTATTCATTTATTTATTTTTTGTGTTTATTTTTGTCAAACTAGTTTATAATTCAAAAAAAAAAAAAAAAAAAATTCGGAATACATGTTCTAAAAACTCAATCAACTTGGCTTAGCTCCCCCCCTTTTTTTTAATATTCAAATAAAATTTGACTGTATTGAGTTTCTAAATTATCTAATATTTAGTATTTTTCTTTTTAATGTTACAATGTTCTTGCAGCAACCAAACAGAATTTTTTTTTTGAATTGGGTTGTTTATTAGTCGATTGGAATCACAGGGCGAGGGAAAGATATCTATCAGATTGGATAATGGGAAAGACCAAGAAAATTGGCAGCTTACAGTGGGATGTAATCTTCCAGGGAAGTGGGTTCTTCACTGGGGAGTAAACTATGTCAATGACTTTGGCAGGTTTGCTTTATATTTTTTTTTGAAGTGGAAGGTTTGTTCAAAAAGGTTTGCTTTATATTTCCAACTGTTCTTTATTCATACATTTAGTTTTGGGTTTGATGCTGGGAAACTTGCGTAAAAAAATACATGAAGGCACTAGTTAACAGAGTTTGAGTTCTATTCTTCACGAGCTTGTGGATTTTGGGTCTAATTTTGATGATTTGAGATTTATAACTACATTTATTTTATGTATGGTAAAATCTTAATAATGACCTAGGATTATCTCAAAACTTGTGATATTTACAATTTTATCTTTTGAAATTTTCAGTGAATGGGATCAACCTCCTGTTGAGATGAGGCCTCCGGACTCTATTCTCATTAAGGTCTTTATTGATTTCTGGATTTGAGTAATTCAGCTAGTTTTATTCCATCCATTTTGCTGCCATAAGTAAGAGCTTCTCTTCTTTTTTTCTTTTTTTCTTTTTTTTTTTCTTCTTAGGATTATGCAATCGAGACTCCTTTGAAGAAATCATCATCAGTGGTGGAAGGAGATTTGTATTATGAAGTGAAGATCAATTTTAGTACCAACAGAGATATTGCAGCTATAAATTTTGTTTTGAAGGTTTGCTCTTAAAGTTCTAGCAGCTGAAAGCTTTTGTTACACATAATACATAATTGATATAATCTTTTCAGTATGTATGAATTTATTTATTTATTTTTATCTATTTGTTCTTTCCTTTTGGGGGCTTCTGTTGCAGGATGAGGAAACTGGAGCTTGGTATCAGCACAAAGGAAGAGACTTCAAGGTGGTTCTCATTGACAACCTTCACGAAGATGGCAATTTTGTTGGAGCCAAAAAGGGCTTGGGTATATGGCCAGGTTGTACAAAATAATTAACTGTATCTGACTCTGTCTGTGTTGAGGATTGATGCTGTGGGCATCTTTCCACTTGTAAATATTTCTTGTTTTGAGTCACTCCTCTCTTTTTCTTGTTTTGGTGTCACAGTTCAGGAAGGGCCTTTAAATAATTTGAATCTACTTGAACCAATGATTTAATAATAACAAAGTTTCTTTCTTTCTTTTATTTTTTCTTTCTAGAGAAAGGTTGTTAATGAGATCCATTTGTTAAAAGAACCGGTTGAGTGTAGTGAATAATGGTGAGATGTGGGTTTTGCGTAGACATCAAGTCAGTTTCGTGTTTAGATTATTTCATTTTCTGAAAACAGGTGTGGACAATAAAATAAACTTCATGAATCAATGTGTCATTCTGCTGAATCCACAATACCTATGTAAAAAAAAATCTGCCGAATCCAGAATACGGGATAGACCAAAGCCTTAAACTACCTTCTCATGCTACCTAAATTAATTTAATCATATTTTTGTTGGAGTGATTTTTATGTTTCTTTGCTTCCTAACGTCTTGACAAGGAACTGAGTGACAAGCTTTATTGGTTCCTAGGGGCTTTGGGACAGCTTTCTAGCGTGCTTCTCAAATCAGAAGGAGCTCATCCCAAGGGTGAAGACAGCAGTGAAAGTAGATATCCTAATCAGAAAAACAAGAGCCTTGAGGGGTTCTATGAGGAGCACTCTATCGTAAGAGAAGTTCTTATTAGTAACTCAGTAACTGTTTCTGTCAGGAAATGTCCGGAGATGGCCAAGAATCTTCTGTATATGGAAACGGATCTACCTGGAGATGTTGTTGTTCACTGGGGTGTTTGCAAGGATGATGGTAAGAAGTGGGAGATTCCAGCTGAGCCATATCCTGCTGAAACAATAGTATTCAAGAATAAGGCATTGCGGACGCTGTTAAAGGTATATAATTTAACACAGATTTTTAGTAAAATCGAAATCATGTGCTTTGGTGTGTCCCATTAAATACAGTTATTGCTGGGTATTATACATACTTACATGTATTTATGACACACTTGGTGATACACAGTGATATGCATGCGTTCCTTTCACTCAGCTAACTTAGATATTTCTAAGTTGTTTGTAACTATTGTGGCCTGTGGTTGCTTCAATATTCTACAATATAAAACACTTCTCTCAAGATCCAATGGAACGTTGTGACTTGCCATTTTCTTATGACAAAAAGGGAATCTATCCTAACAAAACCTTTTACAAACTTATGTAAGTTTTATTGGACTTGGTGGGTAACTTCTCAAGTTGGTGCTGGGTCCATGCATTAAACTGCCTTATCTATGTCTTCCCATAAATATTCTTATTACCCTTCAAAAATTAATCGATTGTCTTCATACATGTGCATACGTTTATATGTGTCAGTGGATGAATGTATTGTTTGGAGACATTTTATTTTACTAAACAACCCAAGTCTTTAAATCGTCAAAGGACAAATGTTCCATGCTTCAGTTCTTTTTCCAAGCCTACTTCCATGACTATCGCCTCTTTTAACTTACAACGAAACAAGAAATGAAACTTGCTGGAACAGATTCTTGCACATTATTGAATATAATGAGGGACAAATGAACAATGGATTATGTAGAAATTTCAATGTATAGAGAAAGAGAATAATGTATATTGATATTATTGATTGATACTTGTGTGTTTACAATGGAGAGAATGAACTCTCTTTTATAGAGAGAATGGGTACAATGGAGTAATCAATTTAATGGAGCACTAAACTAAATGGAGCACTAAACTAAATTAATGGAGCATTAACCTAAATGGAGTACTTGCTTGTGGGCACTTGCTTGTGGAGTTGGTAGGTGAAGTTGGTGGAGTTGGTGGAGTTTTTACATTTACATTCAACAGCCCCCCTCAAACTCAAGGTGGTTAGGAACTAACCAACTTGAGTTTGGAGAGAGTAACAAAACAGGAAAAATAATCTGACAAATAAAATAAAAGTAGATAGGAGACACTGTATGGTCGTGTCAGACCGTTGTAGAAAACAGTTTACGGGGTCATGTCGGACCG
The DNA here is from genome assembly GCA_030407325.1 of Camellia japonica. Taxonomy (NCBI): domain Eukaryota; kingdom Viridiplantae; phylum Streptophyta; class Magnoliopsida; order Ericales; family Theaceae; genus Camellia; species Camellia japonica. Next base: position 64,445,907 of record JAPPVO010000007.1, read on the forward strand.
CTGTAGAAAACAGTTTACGGGGTCATGTCGGACCGTTGTAAAAAACAGTTTACGGGGTCATGTCGGACCGTTGTAGAAAACAGTTTACGGGGTCATGTCGGACCGTTGTAAAAAACAGTTTACGGGGTAATGTCGGACTGTTGTAGAAAACAGTTTACAGGGTCATGTCGGACCGTTGTAGAAGACACTATATGGCTGTGTCGAACCGTTGTAGCTGAGAACCGAAATCAATGTCGGAACAGTTTACCGAGTCTTGTCGGACCCACATAGGAGCTAACCGGAATCAATGTCGGGACAGTTTACAGAGTCTTGTCGGACCCATATAGGAGCTAACCGGAATCAATGTCGGGACAGTTTACAGAGTCTTGTCGGACCCATATAGAAGCTAACCGGAATCAAAGTTGGGACAGTTTACCGAGTCTTGTCGGACCCTTAAAAGGCGTGCCCAATCTTATCAAAAGGCGTGCCATCAAAAGGCGTGCCATCAAAAGGTATGCCCGACAGCCATCAAAAGTCGAGCCATCAAAAGGCGCGCCGATTTGTCGTCTAGTGCCGAGCGGCGTGCGATACGCGTGGCTGTTGTGGCTATTTAACGAAGACGGAGGCTGAGGCTGAGGCTTAGACAGAACAAAACACTTGCTGAAAACCTCTGAAAACCTCTTCGTTTTTGTTGAGAGAGATTATCCCTGAAACACTCTACAACCAACCCTGAATATGGCCTCTTCTTCCCGTTCAGCTACCCAGAACATAGCCTCTTCGTCCCGTGGTCTTATCCTCTTTCCCGACCTCAACGAGGCCACAACCCAGAATATGGCCCTTGAACCTCAACCAAGCGCCCCTGGTTTTACGCCGTTGAATTTTCCAATGTTGTCAGTTGAGCAGATAATGGCTGCTCAATCTGATATTGAGGCTAATTATTATACTCTGAAGTCATGTGTTGAGACAATGACGGCGGTCAACAACCTGTCACACCGGCTTCAGAGTAGAACAAATGAGGTGCAGCAGGTAAAAGCCCAACTGGCTCTGCTCCAGAGCATGTATACGGATGCCCGAGCAGAGATATGTGTGCTTAAGGCAGAAAACAAGGAACTGAAGCGGAAGGCCACCGTGATGCTCAGATTTGGAGGACCGCCATATGTGACGGTTGAGGAGCAACGGGAAGTGAACGTGCTTGGCAGCGTGGGAAACACGGAGGCAGCACCGGAAAGGGACGCCCAAGACAAAGGCAAGAAGAAGAGAACAGCTGAAGAGGCAAAAAAATAAGGCCGGATTTTGTTGTGGTGGTTGTGGGTTGTGGTTGATTTGTTTTTGTGAGGGCTTTTTTTTTTTTTTTTTTTTTTTTTTTTTTTTTTTTTTTGTGTGTGTGTGTTGTGGAGAACTGTGATCGGGGTTGATTCCTGATATGAATAAAACAAAGTTGTAAAATGTTTTTGGTGGTGTTTTGGTGAAGAATAAAAATAAAATAAAAGAAAACAATGGAAAAAGAAAATAGATAAAAAAAATATGGGTGGATGGATTATATGAAAAACATCAGTGTGATTGTTTTTGGTGGTATATAAAAGGGATTAAAAGGGATTTGGAGAAAATAAGTAAAAATAAAGGATTTTGAAATCAACCGTAAAAAAAAAGAAAAAAAAAAAGAGCAAGTGGGTTGAAGGATGATGGATGGCAGCTGTGAGGATAAGAAGAAAAGTAAATAAAGGGATGAAAAGAAAATAAAGAAATAAAAGAAGAAAAGTAAAATGGGTTGGAAAAAGTAGAGAGAGAGAGAGATGGGTTGTGGGAATTTGTTCTTAACTCTGATCATAACCTTCTCAGTAGCTCTGATCATATACAATGTACTTATCCCAGTAAATGCCCCTCTTCAACAACAATTCCCTGTTTCATCAAACCCATCATCAAATGAGTTCATATCAATCGACCCAATAATCAAAATGCCTGTGGATAGATCCAGACAAGCCAAGAATAAGAGGCTGTTCCACACAGCAGTGACATCCTCTGATTCAGTGTACAATAAATGGCAGTGTAGAATCATGTACTACTGGTTCAAGAAATTCAAGGATGAACCCAATTCAGAGATGGGTGGCCCAACTGGAGTAACAGGTAGAGAAGATGTTGTACTCTTCATCCTGGGAGTAAAAATTCTGGAAAGCGACCATGACCTCGAAATAGAAGGCTTCTCTTACGGCAAAGGCAATGGAGACGAAGCTTCAACACCTGGATTTGCAGTAGCTCTCTCTGCATCTGACTGAGAACTCCGAGCCTTGAAGCTGAGCTTCGGTAGAAGATTTTTGAACCCCGATTTGCCTCTGGCTGAAGAGGGTCCTGGAGAGCCTGCAAGATGTTATCGCCAGATCAAGAACAAGCCTTACCCGAAATCAAGGTACTGTCGTGGTGTGCCAGATCCCAAAATCAGGATTTATGATGTTGGGATGAAGAGAAAGGGAGTCGATGAGTTTTCCTTTTGTGTGCATTTGGTCAGCTGGGAGAAGGAGAATGTCTCCAGTGAGGCACTGGAAGCTGTACGTATTGCGTGTAACAAATACATGACCAAGTTTGCTGGAAAGGATGCATTTCACTTGAGAGTGAGGGTGCACCCATTCCATGTTCTGCGTATTAATAAGATGCTTTCCTGTGCCGGAGCTGATAGGCTCCAGACTGGTATGCGAGGAGCTTTTGGTAAGTCTCAAGGAACATGTGCACGTGTGGCCATCGGTCAGGTCCTCCTGTCTGTCCGCTGCAAAGATGGAAACAGTCATCATGCCCAGGAAGCTCTGCGGCGTTGCATGACCATTTGTGGTGACAGTAGTGAGAAGAGGAGCGTGGTGGCGAGTTGTTGTTGAATCTGCCATGAAAGAAGAATTTAAGGAAATTTGGGTTTGTCCGGCGGCGGAGTTCTGCTATGGAATTTGTGGCAGCGGAGTGAAGGTATGTGTAGAGGTCCGGCGGGCGGCCAATGCGAGGCTGCCGCCCGCCGGTGAAGCGGAATTACTAGGTTGTTAACTTAGCTCTGATACCATGTAGAAATTTCAATGTATAGAGAAAGAGAATAATGTATATTGATATTATTGATTGATACTTGTGTGTTTACAATGGAGAGAATGAACTCTCTTTTATAGAGAGAATGGGTACAATGGAGTAATCAATTTAATGGAGCACTAAACTAAATGGAGCACTAAACTAAATTAATGGAGCATTAACCTAAATGGAGCACTTGCTTGTGGAGCACTTGCTTGTGGAGTTGGTAGGTGAAGTTGGTGGAGTTGGTGGAGTTGGTGGAGTTTTTACATTTACATTCAACAGATTATATGCTTTTCATCTGTATATAACTGTGGATTACTCTCTCTGTCTCTCTCTCCCCCGCTCTCTCTCTCTCTCTCGTGTGTGTGAGCGTTCGTTTCCCATCAGTGGGTGTTTTCTGTGATTTGATGTAATGGAGCATAAGATTCAGTTTTTGGTTGAAAAGTAAATCCATAAAACACAAATTATGTTTGTGTGGGGAATGATCTCATTTACAAAAGCAAAATAAGAAACAGTGGAACTGTATAAATAATGCATGTGCGTACATACTTGAATTTACAACTATAGATGTGCTGCTATACCATGGACTCATTTATAAATGGGGATTTGATTACTAGCATGAATGAGTTTGCCTGCATTTCCTTCATGGTTGCTACTTTTCTTCATCTTGTAGTTATCCATTATTTTAACTTAATAATTTGATGAGCCAAAGGGGTTTGAGAACAAGTAATGGATCTTATCAACTGTCCTCTTTATATATAATCACACACACACACACACACACACAAAAACACACACAAACATATAAAGATCTATCAGTGTTACTGGTGACAAAAAAACAAAAAACTTACTATTAAGATCTTATCCTTTCAATACTTTAAAAAATGAATTTGATGAGCAAACAAATGCTTGTTCTGTCTAACAAAAAGAGATGGCTAAAAAAATATTTTATTTATATGTGAAAAATGGCGCATTATTAGTTAAGTTTTGCAAAACTGAGATCACTAGTTGGGGAAGATGATGAAGATTTTCAAGTGAAGGTAAAGAAGATGCCTTGTTCATGTTGTGCACCAAATTTTGTGATCTTGACGAAGAATGCGTCACAAGCTGTGACTTTCTTGTTTGCCTGAGATGTAGGAAGGCAAATTGGGGCACACAATAGTCTAACGAGCTCAACTCTATGCATTTGAGTAAAGTTGCCCTAGGTGACTAAAGTTGAGCTAGGCGAGGTAGATAAGGCTTTGGTTGCTGTTGTGCTAGTGGAAGAGGAACGTAAGCTATCTTTTGTGCGAGCATAGAAAGCCTTGAATGAAGCGGAGTTGGCAACTTCCAGTTTAAGGAGAAAGAAAGCGATTCTTGAAGCAAGACTGCCCAGTGAAGAAGAAGGCCAGGGGGGAGAGGATCAAGCTTCCAGGGCCTTGATTTGATTTAGTTGGATCATAGCTTTGTAGCATATGATAGTCTAAGACTTTTTGTATGTTGGAGATTTGGGCCTTCCTTTCTTTTTTGTAATTGAAAATCTTCAACTACTTAATGGAGCCAATTTTATATTTAGCTAACTCGCATTTGCTTTTATTATTTGTGATTATAGTTAGAATAAGTGTGGAAAACGAAGATATTCATTGACGAAAAAGCCCGAATGGGCACAATACATCTTATTGTAGTATATCATACAGTAGTGAGTAATATCTAAGGATAGTAAGCCTTTAACCATTTTGCATTGATGGGGCTTAGGAGGGTTTGAGAGTCAGGCTCAGAAATTCTGTAATAGCCATTTTCATTGGCTTCCTTTACTACATAAGGATCCTGCCACTTGGGTGTGTACTTGTGGTTTGATGTTACCCTAATGACGTGGGGTGCAGCCCGTAACACTAAATCACCTTCTTGAAACTATCTCGGGCGTACCAGAGTATCATAAGCTCTAGCTATACGGCTCTGGTAAACTTTAAGATTAGCTTGGGCCTTGTCCCTTCTTTCATTAATGACTTCCAGCTCTGATGGTCTGGAGTTCAGGGTAGTTCCACTTCGAAGGGCCATTCAAGCTAAGGGTATGGCGATTTCCACTGGGAGGACTGCTTTCGTGCTATATACCAATGAAAAGGGGGTCATTTGAGTTGGCCTTCTTTTGGATGTTTTGTATGTCCAGAGCGCCATTGGGAGCACGTGCCCAATTCCTTTGATAATCCTTGAGAGTCCTTGAAAGGATTTTAAGGAGTGTTTTGTTGGTTGCTTCAGCTTGTCCATTCCCCTGGGGATAGTAAGGCATTGATTTATGGTGTGTGATGTCGTAGGAGACGAAGAGTTGTTCGACTTGGCGGTTGATGAAAGGGGTCCCATTATCTAAAAGGATTACTTTGGGTATACCAAAACGACATATAATGAATTCTTGAATGAAATTGGAGATGGCGGCTCCTATTGCCTTCTTCAGGGGGTTGGCTTCTACCCACTTAGTGTAAGTCTCTGTAGTTGCCTTCTTCAGGGGGATGGCTTCTACACACTTAGTGTAAGTCTCTGTAGCTACCACAATCCATATGTGTCCCTTTGACGGTGGAGAGATAGGGCCAATAAGATCCATAACCCACGTGTGGAAAGGCCATGGTGAGCTTGAACTATGCAGATTGGTGGCTGGTGAGTGAATGAGGTTTCCATGGAGGTGGCTAGGTTTGCAGCGTTTGGCATACATTTTGGCATCTGCTTCCATGGTAGGCCAATAATAACCTATATGCAAAAGATGTTGGAATAGCTTGGCTCCACCTTGGTGCTCTAATTCGTGAGCAAGTTCTAAAACTTTATGGATTTTTGCTCCTGATAAGCAACGTAATGGCTTCCTATCGAAGCCGTGCCTAAAAAGTTTCCCTTCTTGCAAAAAGAATTTCGGAGCTCGCTTCTTGATTATTGCAGCTGCGGAGCGGTCTGGCGGCAATGAATCTTTTTTGAGGTAATCTATATACACCTGATGCCAATCGGAGGTGATTTCTGTGAAATTACATTCAACTTTTGGGGGGAATTCCTGGCATTTGGTGCACTTTCCTTGAAGGTCGTTTGCTTCCTTAGCCATGATAGGCCAATAATATCCTTGTCGTTGTAGCCTCATGTAGAGGCTCACGTCTCCTGTTCCGCAAGAATGATTGTGAACCCTTTCTAGTTTGGACTTGGCTTCAGTGAGGTTGATGCATCGTGCTAACAATCCACTAGGCCCTTTGTAGTGGAGGACTCCTTGGTAAATTGTGAAGTGTTTGATTTCGCTCAAAGATAGTTTACCTGAGGGGGCACGAGTTCGTTGATGATTAGGGCTCTCCAGTTGGCAGGTTCTTTTTCGGGAAAGATAGTTGTTACCGAGCATGGCATGGAGCGCTTCAGAACTTCTATTTTGGTTGATTCTTCCGTGAATTCTACCTTAGAAGCCAAGATAGTGACGGCGTCCGGTTGTCGATTACTGGAGCGAGGAGCATGTTCTATCCTTACCGTGTCAAATTTGTCTGTCAACCTTTGGACGATGGTTTTGTATGAAGCCAAAGGGGGCTCTTTGATAGCATAGTCTCCATTAGTTTGCTTAACCATGAGATTAGAGTCGCCTTTGATACATAAGAGACTTACTCCTAGATAGAGTGCTGCCATAAGCCCTAGTATCAGGGCTTCGTACTTTGCCTCGTTGTTAGAGCATTTATAATCCAGTTTATACGACAAATTGACTTTGGTTTTGGGGAAGGACAGACTATTCCAGCTCCTCCCCCTTTAGAGGTGGATGATCCATCGAAGCTCAAACTCCATTCTCATTCGGTGTTTACTTCAATGGCTTGGAACTCGTCTCTTGGCAGTTCATCCGAAGGTGGCTCATGTTCTCCACTGGGGAAGTGAGCCAAGAGGTCGGCCAGCGCTTGACTCTTGATGGCCTTGGGACCTTTGCAAGTGATGTCATATTCTGCTAATGAGAGGTGCTGGCTTAGTGAGGAGGAATCGGATGGGATCACTCTAGGTCATGAGATGGATGGGGTAAGAAAGGAGGTAATGATGGATCTTTTTGGTGGCGAAGACTAGGGCGAGGCAGTGCCGCTCAATGGGGGAATATCGGATCTCAGTCCCTTGGATGACTCTGCTTATGTAGTACACAGGCCGTTCGAGTTCGTCGATCTCCTGGGCGAGCAGAGCCCCGACCGACTTCGGCGTGGAAGTGATGTACGGGAGTAAGGGCCTCGCTGGATGAGGAGGAGTCATGGAGAGAGAGGCAGTTAAAGCTGATTTCACCTCTTCGAACGCTTGTTGGTGTTCTTTATTCCAAATGAACCTGACATCCTTCTTTAGTAATGAATTGAAGGGTTATGTAATTTCGGCCATAGCTGGGATAAATCGTCTCAAGAAAGATGCCCGACCAAGGAAGGTTCTCAACTCGTCTAGATTTGTTGGTCATGGTATATTTTTGATGGTGGCGAACTTTACTGGGTCAAGGTCTATCCCTTGGCGATGAACGATGCAGCCAAGGAACTTGCCGGCAGTGACTCCGAATGCGCATTTAAGCGGGTTCATTCGGAGTCTGTATTTCTTACAGTGTTCAAAGACTCTTTGGAGGTCTTTAAGGCGACTTCTCTCTTCTTTGGATTTTACTACCAAATCATCAAGGTAACACTCCAAGGTTTTGTGCGACATATCGTGAAAGATGGCTGTCATAGCTCTCTGGTATGTTGTTTCCGCATTTTTTAATCCAAAGGGCATTGCAGTATAGAAAAAGTTACCTATGGGAGTGCGAAATGCCGTCTTGGGAGCGTCCTCTGGAGCCATCTTGATTTGGTTGTAGCCGCTGAAGCCATCCGTGAATGAGGACATATGGTGCCCAGCTGCTGAATCAATGAAGGTGTCTATGCTTGGGAGTGGGAAATCGTCTTTGGGGCAAGATTTGTTTAGGTCTCTGAAGTCAACGCACACTCGAATTTGGTCGTTCTTTTTGATAACTAGGATGATGCTAGAGAGCCAGGTGGGGTGCTGGATAGGTTTGATAAATCCTACTCCAAGCAGCTTGACCACTTCGTCCTTGATGTTGAGCTCCACCTCAGGCTTATAAAATCTTACACCTTGCTTGACTGGGCGAGCCAGGGTGATGACGTTCAAACGATGCATGGTAACATCTTTGTCTAGTCTTGGCATTTCTTTATATGTCCACGCAAAAACGTCCGAATACTTATTGATCAAGTCGATGAGGGGCCGCCTTTGTTCTACTGGCAAATCTTTGCAAATGAAGATAGGACACCTGGGTGCTCCTTCAGGGGCTATGCTGATTTCTTTCAGTTCTTGCTTTTGGGGCCGAGGGCCGTCCTATGAACACTTCGGAGCAGGTCGGACCTCTTGCAATCCATCTTGCTTTAGGATTGCAACCGAGTTGGCGGGGACTTGGTTAGGAGATGAAATGGCTGTCTTGGTGAGGGATTTAACTTTCGAGCCTTCAGCTCCATCCAAATGTGTTAGTGAAGGACAGTTAGATTTGTCAGAGTGTTTTTCTGTTGAAAACGCCACAGGTTTTTTTCTCATTTTATTCCTCCTGAAAGCCTGTAAGAAGTGCATTGTTTGTTTCTTCTATAAGTGCATCTTGTTTATGTAAGTGTGATTACTCCTTACTAATTGTTTCTTCTATTTGGCACTTAATTAAGATGAAAGCCAGTAAGAAGTGTATCTTGCTTGGAAAGACTTTGTGTCTCCTGGAAAGTACTTAGTAGATGTTTGAAAATCATTTAAGTTATTCCTTCACTCATATTCTTCCTTTTGCCTTTTTTATCTGGCTAGTTTGGATTAGGATTTCTCATATGCCAGTTTTACTCTGGTCAAGAACGTCTATAAATTTGTTTTTGTTCTTTTTATTGTATATTTTAATGACTATGCTTGCATCATGCTTTCAGAAAAAAGGTGGCATGGTGGTTCAAGTTTATTTACTTTGGATGAAGGATACCTTGGATTTCTTTTTGTGCTCAAGCTAAATGACAACACATGGTTGAATTGTATGGGAAATGATTTTTACATACCCCTTTCAAGTTCAAGTGGCTTGTCTGCAATATCTAGGCATGGCCAATCTGAAGGTCAGGTAGAGACAAATCAAGTAGCTTCTCCTGCCACATATACTGATGAAATCATCGATGACATAAGAAATTTGGTGACTGATATTTCCTCTGAAAAGGGTCAAATTAGAAGGATGAAAGAAGCTCAAGAAAGCATTCTTCAAGAAATCGAAAAGCTGGCTGCAGAAGCCTACAGCATCTTCAGAAGCTCTATTCCAACCTTTTCAGAGAAAGTTGTGTTGGAAGCTGAGGAAATAGTACCCGCTGTCAAAATATGTTCAGCAACAGGTTCAGGATTTGAAATTCTCTGCCAAGGATTTAACTGGGAATCTCATAAATCTCGAAGATGGTACATGGAACTCCATGAAAAAGTTGCAGAATTATCTTCTCTTGGTTTCACTGTGGTTTGGTTACCACCGCCCACAGATTCTGTGTCACCTGAAGGATACATGCCAAAGGATTTATATAACTTGAATTCCAGGTACTGCCTTATAAAATGCATGAAGATTTGTATGGATTTTACATGCTTAATATGGAGTACTAATGTGCATTACTGTACTTCATATTTTGAGAAAAAATGTTAAAGATACAAATTAAGATTTTACATTTGGACAAACAACCTATAATATTTACCTTCGTAGTCAAGCTCATTTATCTTGATTAATATTTCCATCAACTCGTTCTTGTTCACCACGGTCTGAATTTAGCAGGAACAGTTATGAACTATGATGTTGACATCTCATTTTCTTAGTATAATAAGATTGATATTTGGTTTAATGAACTTTTTTTTTTTTGTTTTGTTTGTCTTTTTTTATACATATTTTACTAGAATATACTTCTTTTCGAAAGTTCTTGGTCATACTAGCACTAGCCTTTTTAGTATAATTTTACTATCATGTACATAAAATTGATGCTGAACTTAGCCATAAGCTCTGTGTAGAAACTTCCTGGTTGGTATTTGATGCAGCTGCCTCTCCCTGCGTTTCTTTTTTAATAAGCTCATAATACAAATAAAAATAGAACAGGATCTAGGGGCTTGCAGCTATTTTTGCTAGTAAATTCATACATGCCTTCTCCTGTGTTTCTTCTTTTTTCATGCTTGTAGTTTCTGCCTTTTTTTTTAAAAAGATTTTTTAGGTGTAGAAATTGCATTGACATCTAATACTTTGACTTTGTTGAATCTGTAATTTGCTCTTCTGTGTTTTCTTAGATTTTACTTGACAATTTTTGTTGAAAGAAATAAGACTAAAATTTTTTGGTCTTGTTTGGTTGTGTGCTCATATGTGATTGATATTAAAATTAAAATTAAATTTCTTTCCACGTGATGGAGTAATTCTAAATTGTGAGTTTCTTTGTTGAGTTTAGATGGATAACCTGGAAAGGCTTTTCTTAGCTCTTCTCATTTCTCTTCTTTTATATTGGAAGTAAATTGATTATGCATGTGAATTATTGATTTCTGTTATGGAATAATGATCAGATATGGGAGTACTGATGAGCTGAAGGGTCTTGTGAAGAGATTCCATGAAGTTAATATAAGAGTTCTTGGAGATGCTGTCTTAAATCACCGCTGTGCAGAGTATCAGAATCAAAATGGTGTCTGGAATATTTTTGGTGGTCGTCTAAATTGGGACGATCGTGCAGTTGTTGCAGATGATCCACATTTCCAGGTAAATTCCTTCCCTGTGATGGGTCATTGAAGCTTTGATCTTGGATGTTAATTTAACGTCATTCAAAGTCAAAGTCTGCAGAAATTAATGATTTTAGTAATTTTTGGTGGTAATTATTAAAGATTTTAGTTGTTGACAGTTGTCAGAAACTGGAGTTCAGCTTCTTCTGTCATAACTTGTTGCGTTTGATGGATTTTTCAATAACTCAAATGTGTCTATTTTCTAGGGGTGAGCATGGTGTGGTTGGGTTCAGTTTTAAAGTAAACCAAAACCAAACCAGTACTTACAGTTCCATAAAATTTGGAATCAAACCGAACCATGAAAATCTTGGAGCCAAACAAAATCGAACCACAAAAACGTGGTTCGGTTCAGTTTATGAAAAGCCTAATTCCCAAGATTGTGATTTATGATCAAGTTCCAATATCAACAAGCAGAAGGATGGAAACAACAATTCACGAACAACTAAGAGTAATCTAAATCAATTAACAAATGGAAGTGAATTGATTTAGATCCAAACTTAGCAATCAATAATTGAACACAAATGATTTTAACGTGGAAAAATAATCACAATTGGAATCCTCCAATAGTGATTACGAAAAACCACTAGCCAAGAGGCTAAACAACAAATCCACTATGAGGAAAAATAAGATTACGTGAAGTTGTCTCGCCCAATCAATCTCTTAATGAATCCGCTTGATTGATCTAGAAACACTTGCGAATCTTCAATGCCCATCCTCTTCTTGGATTTGTCCCTTTGGTGTTGAATCCACAATCACCAACTTGATCGGAATCCACCGGTTGAACACTTGGAAGATAGAATCATTGAAACCACCTTGAAGAGTTCCAACAATTGCATGAGATGTATGAAATAATCTATGAATTATCAAGGGGAAACATTAAAAATCACTCACAATTCTCTTACTTTGTTTTTCACACTTTCCAAAGAGAGAACCAGATGAATCAAACTCAGATCTCAGGGAATAAAAGGTTATAACAAATTCTGTTCACAACGACTGCTTGAGTGCAACTTTCATCGCTCGAGTGGTGAACATAGGCTTGCAGCATTTTAAAAACTCAAGACAAAAATCCTGTGAAGACAAAATCATCACTCGAGCACAACTTTGGTCACTTGAGCGGTAAATCCACCCTTGCAGCATTTCTGAAACTCAGGCTGAGATCTTTGCTCGAGCACAACTTCATCGCTCGAGTGATGAGCTCATTCTTGAAGCACTTCTGAAACCCAGACTGAACAGCAACTGTAGAACTGATGCATGGGAGAGATCAATTAGGATAGGATTCGTACTCTAAGCTCTCAAACACTCAAACCAAAACAAGAACAAAGGAAATATACATCTGAAATGTATTTGTCGGTTGGGATTGAAAAGTAACAATGCTCTTCAAAATACAACTTGTGCACTGTAAATATGTTTTAAAACATTTATAAGATGAATACATCATGTGTGTTGGAACAGTTGTCTTTTATATTATATTAATGAGGGTACTATTGTCATATTGTCATAATTTAGTTTTAATATAAATGTGTGCTAAGGTGGAAGGTTTGTTACACACCCTAATACCTATTTATTTAATTCTCTCTCTCTCTCTCTCTCTCTCTCTCTCCTCCTCTAACCCTAACCCTAATTTCTCATATTCTGCACATCAACTATGTGTATGTCAATGTTTTACAATTGTTTTGCATTCTTTAGAATGAAATTGTTATGTGAATGATATATTGATGTTTAAATTATGGAATATATGGCTCTTTAATTTTAATTAATATTATGTTGCTTTGTTTATTTATTACTTTTGAATATTCTATTCAAATTTGACATATAATAAATTTATAAAAATATAAACTTTTAATAGCTTATGCCCAGCTTTTTTTTTTTTTTTTTTAAAAAAAAGGGCAAATTACACAAATAGTCCCTATAGTTTGAGGCTTGTGTCACTTTGGTCCCTGACTTTTCAATTGTGACACATTTGACCCTGAATTTTGAATCTTGTTCCAAATAAGGACAATTGAATATATAATTAGATTTTTCAAGGGTAAAATTGTCAATTTGATAAAATATAAACTAATTTGACAAAAATAAATGTCAAACAAATATTTTTGAATTTTAAAAAATTATTTCTACCTACTAAAAATAAAATTATGTAAAATTGATAAATCTTTTAGACATTTATTTATTTTTTTTACCAAATTAATTTTTATTATGTATTTGGATGATGATCTTGTAAAATTAATTTAAAAAAATTAATCATGTAATTTTTATTAATTTTACACAATTTTATCATTGGTGGATAAAAATAATTTTAAAAAAATTAAAAATATTTTTTTGACATTTATTTTTGTCAAATTAGTTTATATTTTATCAAATTGACGATTTTACCCTTGAAAAATCTAATGATATTTTCAATTGTCCTTATTTGGAACAAAATTCAAAATTCAGGGTCAAATGTGTCACAATTGAAAAGTCAGAGATCAAAGTGACACAAGTCCCAAACTATAGGGACTATTAGGGTAATTAACCCAAAAAAAAATTGCCTTGTTGGCATGTCCATGTGTCATGTCACCTGTCCTTGTCTGTGCTACTTAGATCATAATTCTGTGGATTGGTCGACTAATGACATAAGGGGCTGTATGGTGTGGAAATTTGGGAGTGTTATGAGGGTGAAGGAAGATTTCTTTCATCGTTAGCAATGGATGCAAAGTGCTGTTTTGGCAGTACTCCTAGTGTGGGCCAAGGCCTTTCAGGGAGATTTTTCTAAATCTTTATGGGATTGTGGTGGTTAACTCAGGTATCTTGTTGGAGGATTGTTGGAAGTGCTTTGGACTCTTATCTTTTGGAGTCCTTTTTAGGATTGGGAGGCGGAGTCAGTTGAGGCTTTGTCTGGAATACTTTAGGGCAGGTGTGGAAAGGGCTTAAGAATGGTAGTATTTTTGGTGGTCTCCTTTTATCGGAAGCTGGTTGGGTGGGGGATATTCTTTCTGTTGAAGGGGATTTGGCATTCAAAGGCTCCTGTTAGTGTTACTTTGTTTTCTTAGACGATGGCCAGATGATGGACAATTTGAGGCAAGGAAAAGTCTTGTTGGCTTGGTTCTGCATGTGCAAGAGTGCAGGGAAAAGTGTGAATAATATTTTATTGCATTACCTTGTTGCTAAAGAGGTGTGGAGTATGTTGTTCCCTATGTTTGGAGTTGAGCAGGTGATGCAGCGGTCAATTAAGGGGGTGTTTGTTTCACAGAGAAGGGTTCATCGAAGGGCCAGTTTTTACAAGTTTTTGATGTCTAATGTGGTGCTTGTGGAGATCAAGGAATAGGAGATCTTTTGAGTCTATAGAGAGTTCAATATTTTGTTTTTGCTCAGGGAGACTTTTCTTTAATTTCTTCTATTGTCTTTTTGGGGAGTTGTATATCTTTTATATATATATAGTAGAATCATAGTTTTCTTTTATGTCTACATTGTGTGTACAAGTTTGAGCTCCCTGTGGTTGGTTGGCACCTTTTAATACATAAGCTAACTTTTCTTAACTAAGAAATCCCAATCTGCATCCTTTTCTTTCACTAGGATAAATTCTTAGCAAAAAGAAGGATCACTAAAGTTTCTCATTCTGCTGGAATTATTGTTAACTGTGTATGCAATGATTAGACTGTTGATGGATGTTTGCTTTGTGTATTTACATTGAAGATTGTTTAAAAAACCTTGTTTCTGTCATACAGGGAAAGGGAAACAAGAGTAGCGGAGATTGTTTCCATGCTGCTCCAAATATTGATCATTCACAAGAATTCGTGAGGAAGGATCTCAAAGAATGGCTATGTTGGCTGAGGTTAGTTATGTTCGCCTTTCCTTTTTGAGAATTTCCTTGATATATGATATCTTGTGTGCAGTGGTGGCTCCATGAATTTTGGTTGGGTTTATATTCCAAAACTTAAATTAGAATTTATATAAAAGAAATCACACATATCTATATCTATCATTCACTTCCAATAAATCTTCACACATATCTATATCTATCATCCGCTTCCAATAAACCTTCTAATTTAAACTTCTCAAATCACAAATAAAAGAGAATTTGAATATATTGATGAATTGTTTCTATCCAAAATAAATTTATGGAGCGCTACAATTGCTTGCTGTCGATGAGTATACAACTCATACCCAGTCTTGATGGTGCTTGAAGGCAGTTTTTTTTCCAAATTTAGTGTACTAATTCAACATAATCTATTTTTACCAAGAGAGCTATCTTTCGGCTATTACCTTTTTCTTTTGTTGATCTGAGGGTATATTTTTGATCGTTGTATGAGGCTACAGTACTGCAACGTATCAACAAAAAAAAAAAAAAAAATGTAGTGTATGAACTAGATACATTTTGGGTGTGACCACTCCATGCCAACTTTATATGTATACCATACACTTCACTTTGTAAACACTTTTTGGGTAAGTAGCATTGTTTATGAGAGTATTACATTAGAATTAAAAAAGATTGTGCGTGGGTTATGAGGTTGGTGTACAAAGTTTGAGGTGGGTGTGTTGGGTGTTCCAGATCTGTGGGAGGGGAGGAATTCAAAATATGTGAACTTCGGTGTTCAAATTCTGAGTAGGGCTGATTAATATATATTGCCTATATATACAAAGATAAACAAAGTCAGGACACACGTGCCTCTGCCTCTGCCTCTGCCTCTGCTTGTGCGCATTTTGGGCTAGACTTTATTATTTTTATCTGTCCTATTTCACTTGTTGGATCATGGGGATTGTTTGCCCTTTCTAGAGAGTTTTTGGACATTGTGGTCAACACAGAGTGTAGATTATAGAGTATAGGATATAGGGTCAAAATTTTGTTTTGTGTACAACCTGTGTATCCCTTGATGCTGTTTATCAACTATATTCACCTGTCTGATAGGGACATCTGCCTGGATGTGTATATATCATGAAGTCAAACTGTGTTCCTCATTTACCATAACACATTTGGGCATTTTCTTCTTTCTGGTTTGGACTCTATTATATTTCCAAATATGATGATTGCACCTGTTTAGTCTCTTCACTTCTGGGTGTCAGTATCCCATTATTTGAACAAAACAAAAATGAACTACTCAGGGATGCAAATATATGTATAAATTTAAAAAGGTTCATGTATTACTTATAATTTGTATCTTTTATTTTTGCATTTGAGCATTGAAAGTTCAATGGAAGCTTTACTCTTATTAAGTTGACGTGCGATATTTCTCTGGTCTGTACTCACTTTCTGATTCTTCTGACTCTTCTGACTAGGCAGTAAGTTTGAATGTTGAGTTTTTGCTGCTGATACTTGACCTGCAGGGAAGAAATCGGGTATGATGGATGGAGGCTTGATTTTGTTCGGGGATTTTGGGGAGGATATGTCAAGGACTATATTGAAGCAAGTGAACCTTACTTTGCTGTAGGCGAGTATTGGGATTCCCTCAATTACACATATGGTGAGATGGATCACAATCAAGATGCACATAGGCAGAGAATTGTTGACTGGATCAATGATACTAATGGAACTGCTGCTGCTTTTGATGTCACGACAAAAGGAATTCTTCATGCTGTAAGCATTCATTCACAAGATGTTATTCTTGGCTTTTGGAAGAAATTACGGTCAGTCTGTTGTTTTTACATGACTTTAGAAATGGACCAAGTGAATGGCCTTTCTAACTGCATGTAAAATTAACATTTTCCCTCAGCATTTCTTGCTTCATAACATAGATACATTTTGAGATTACAGTTAATTTTCTTTTTTCTTTTTCTTTTTTGGTAACAATTAGAGTGATTTTCTCCACATTGTGAAATCAATTTATGCATCCCCAGTACCTTATACAAGCAGTTACTTTAAAATTCTGGATCTAATATGATTCACATTATGACTTGGTAGAATCTTGTTAGTTTTTAGGAGTACATAGATAGTTGTACAAGATGTTAATATACACTTTTATTTTGACTTGGTGATCCATCATTTCTCTTTTTTAGTTTTAGGCAGCATGATGTCTGTTTTGCGATTCTGTTGGATAATTAGCTTCCATGTCTTTCCTCTGTACATCAACATGTCTGTTTGTCCTTGCCTCTTTAGAAAGATTTCAATCTGCATCATGTCACCTTCTTACTCGTGCCGTTTCAAGTTTTGTGGACATGGCCACACCATCTTTGCATTTTCTTTCATCTTCTTCCGCATAGGTACTCCAACTTCTGTTGATTATATTCATTTGAAGCTCTGTCCTCTGTTGGCTTTCATGCAATTGTCTAGATATTGCATTTTAGTAGAACTAACTGTTTCTTACTTGCCATCTTTCTTTCACATAAAGCATGGCTAGTTTGCTATGTAAATTTAAATCTATCCAAAAGCACTTCTTTGCTTCATCCATGCCACTTCTATGATCAGCATCTTCATTTGTACAGTCAGTTATACCTGTGAGTTTCATGTGAGTTTAGAGAAGAAAAATATTATTGCTTAAATCTCACTTGCTTTAAAATGTGTTCTTAATACAACTTAAATAGAAACCAAACCTAATGAGTAAAAGATGACAAAAATACAAGAGTACCCTTAACCCAAAAATAAAATAATAATACCAAAATTTCATCTTCACAATACCTGCTACTCTTTTTGAATGTTTGATGTCCTAGGATCTCCTGCACATTCTCTGGTTTTGCTCTGAATATTTGGAGGTGGTGCAAAAAGAGAAAAACTTCAAATTTTATTTTTCAAAATGATTTTACTTTTTTGATACTCTCCTCCTTGCACTCTTTCCTATGTTACATTTCCTCTTTATATTATCAGTCCAAACGTAAAATAGACTTACAGAACAAATCTTCTATGTAGGCACTTGAAAGATGTGAATATTGGCGATTATCAGATCAGAAGGGAAGACCTCCAGGGGTTGTTGGGTGGTGGCCATCCCGGGCTGTTACGTTTATAGAAAATCATGATACTGGTTCTACTCAGGTAGACTTATTATTCTGATTACCCTTATTTTTTAAATAATTGTTATTGTTATTTTGTTTTACCAGAAGCTATTATGCTCAATTATCCACGATTGACCAACTAGAAAATTATATATGAAACAAAATGTACCTGTGCTGTAGCCCTTTCTCTCACCTTCCTCTTTTAAGATCCTAGTGTATTCCTATGGCGTATGTTAGAACCTCTTCACTTGCTATATGGTTTGAACTTCGCAGTGATGCTTGGAAGGACAGAAAAAAAAGTCATCAGACAGGCAAGGGTTGAAATATTTTTCCACCTGCTGTTGAATTGTTGCATGTTGCTTGAAAATTTGACCAACAAGAAGAGATTCTAGCAAATCTAGTTAATGTTGATAGCTTTTATGTTGGATATTGTAAGAGTATGATCTAACTTGTTTACCTTTGTACTATTTTCTGTTTTTTTCTTATTCGTTTTTTCCTTGAAGGGTCATTGGAGATTTCCAGGTGGAAAGGAGATGCAAGGGTATGCTTACATCCTGACTCATCCTGGAACACCAGCAGTTTTCTATGATCACATTTTCTCTCACATGAAATCTGAAATTTCGGAACTTATCTCTTTGAGAAACCGGAACAAAATCCATTGTCGGAGTACGGTAAGTATCATTAATTTCATTGCTACCCTTTATTCAAATGTAGCAAGCACAATTGAGCCCTTGCATGAGATTTTGGTCAACTTGATAGATGACAAAAGGAGAACAATTCTTAGACTGTGTTATATACATATATGTTAAGTTCTATATATCCTATACATGCAGGTCCAACAAATTACTAACCATCTCTCTCTCTCTCTCTCTCTGCATGATTCAGATTAAAATAACAAAGGCAGAAAGGGATGTTTATGCAGCTGTGATCGAAGAAAAAGTGGCAATGAAGATAGGTCCAGGCCACTATGAGCCCCCAAGTGGGCCTGAAAGATGGTCTTTGGCTATAGAGGGAAGAGATTACAAGGTCTGGGAAGCATCATAAAAATATCATTGTATCAAAGCATATGAAGCTCATTGAAGAACATTTTGACCCATGAGGTACAATTACCTTACCTACAAATTAAATTGAAACTTCCCCCTGATAGTATACATCACTTGAAGATGGTGTGGCTGCTGTTTGAGATATGTTACCATGGCTGATTAAGTGATAAGATATGGGAATGGATCAGACTCAAATTATATATATCTATATATTACATTTATATGTTGGAATACTAGGTGTAAACTCTTGAACATAAACATGCTTGAGGGTATATTATAAGATCTGGGACCAAAAATTTAAAATATGTATACTATACAGTTATACCATAGCCAAAGATGCTTATTGTATTTGTTCTTATTAAATAAAATAAGTGATTTATCCTAATTCGGTCTCCCCTTGTTGTCTTTGAATGATTTTGTTGGATGAGGTGCAACCAAACTAGTGTAGCTGACAGGGAATGAAGGATTTTTGTCTACCTAGTAACTTGAAAGAGAGAACACTAGGCTTCACAGTGATACAGAATCAATCTTTTTTAGTGACTTAACAAAAAATCATATGAAGTTTAGCATATGATCAAGCATTGAAATACATTGATGTGTATATAACAATAGGACTTTGCACTCTATGGGTGCCATCAGACCACACCAGTGAAGCCGATACAGACTTACTATCATCCAATCCTTCTCCACTGATGGTCACAACAAAAGATTTCTTCTCATTTAGCGAATTAAAGGAGAGAATTCTAGGCTCCACGCTGACATTGACTAAATCGTCTTTGCTGATTTCTGCTTTGTATGTGGAATTTTTAAAGCCTACATTTGTAACCGTTCTTGGAAATTTAGCTGTGAAAGGCTTCTTTGCTTCTACTTGAACTGTCATTGAAGGGTAATTGAGTTCCTTCGGTGATCCTTTAGGTCCCTCTGGGCAGTTACTGTTATCACCCAACATCTTTCTGAGCTTACTGCTACTGTACCCCATGCTGCATGACATTTTGATGTAGTTGTCTTTTAAAGGTTTCATATACGAGTCCTGGATTTGCAGAATTTACTGGATCTAAATGCCCTGCTCCATAACCAAATTCAGCAGCGAGGTTCTTTTTGGAATTCATTGGCCGAGCTACAGTCAAAATATTTTGACTACTTAGTAGAATTTACAAAAACAAAAAAGGGCTAACATGAAATTGTTGGGTATACCTCCTTATTGGAGTGTGGGATCCAATTGATTTTGGAAAAAGAGTTTAATTTGGTTTAGTATTAATTATAATATATTTTTATATATTATATTTAATTTGAGGAGACCCAATCTAATTTGGAAACAACTAAGGTTTTTGATAAAAAAACCTTAGATTCACAATAGAGATTTGTATTGTTTTTCCCAAAGAAAAGTGCAGCCGTTTTCTTGGTGAGATGGTGCTTCGGCAAAATCATTGAAGTAAAGCAGCAGTGGCCGAATTAATTTGTTTTTCCCCGAAGTGGAGTAAAGCAGCAGTGAATTGATTTCGGTGATATAAGGTTTGGTGCTTCTTTGTTTGGGTGCTTTGGTGGTGTTGATTTGGATTGTTATTTTGTATCTTCTACAATCTGGTTCTGAAGATTTTGGTTCATCTATTTGTGAGGTCTTTCCTCTTGTTTATTTGTGATTATTTGGAATTCACCTAAGGGTGGTTTTGTGAGACCATTAGTGTCTCGTTTGTAATCGTTTGGAACTTATTTGGTTGATAGTGGAATCGGATTTCGATCCCGTAGACGTACCTCACATTGAGGGAACCACGTAAAAATTCTTGTGTTGCTTCTGATTTAATTTTTCCGCATTAGTTTTTATTCCTATTGATTGATTTACTTGTGGGGAATCATCGATTTTCCCTAACAATTGGTATCAGAGCTAACGGTTTATTGGAGTTTATTTATTTGTGTAAATCAATGGAGGGGAATGTGGGTCGTATTTCTAACTTCAATGGAAGCAATTGGGTAACTTGGAAAACTAAAATGGAGGACCTATTATTTTGTAAAGACTTGTATGGGCCTATTGAGAGTGATAGTGGCAAACCTGATGATATGAAAGATGATGAGTGGAAGAGGTTAAATCGAAAAGCTGTTGGTGTTATCCGTCAATGGATTGATGACAGTGTGTTTCATCATGTTGCCACTGAAACTTCGGCACATGATTTATGAAAAAAAATTAGAGAGTCTTTATGATAGAAAATCAGTCACAAATAATGCCTTTCTATTTCGTAAGTTGGTTAATTTAAAATATAAAGAGGGCAGCTCTATTTCGGAATATCTGAATGAAATAAAGAGTATTGTTAACCAACTTGCTTCTATGAAAATTATTTTTGATGATGAGTTGCAGGCTTTGATGCTACTTAGTTCTTTGCCCGAAAGTTGGGAGACTTTCGTTGTGACGGTTAGTAATTCGGCGCCCGATGGAGTTGTCACAATGGGCCAAGTCACTAGTAGCCTGTTGAATGAAGAAACTAGAAGAAAATCAGCCGGTTCCTCTCATTCGGAAGCATTTGTTGTGAGAGGCCGAAGCAAAACAAGGGGGAGGAGTAAGACTCCTCATGGTCATGATCAAAGCCGTGACAAATCAAAAGATGGTTCTTTTTCAAAGAAAGACGTTGAGTGCTACTATTGCCATGAGAAAGGGCACATGAAGCGGGAATGCCGAAAGCTCAAGAACAAGGAAAAAGGCGTGACAAAAGTGTGGATAAGAAACAAGAAGACACAACGACAGTTACTACTGATGATCTCATGGTCGTTTGTGAAGATGATTGTATCAATTTTGTGGGCCAAGAGAGTCATTGGGTGATTGATTTTGGTGCTTCTTTTCATGTACTTCTCGAGTTGATTTCTTCACTACCTACACTGCAGGAGATTATGGTTCTGTTCGAATGGGTAATGAAGGTTTGTCCAAGATTATCGGCATGGGTGATGCTTGTTTGGAAACAAATTTGGGCTGCAAGTTGTTGCTTAAAGATGTGAGGCATGTTCCCGACATTCGCCTCAATTTGATCTCTACTGGGAAGCTAGATGATGAAGGCTTCAACAACAAATTTGGTAATGGAATATGGAAACTCACAAAGGGTTCTTTGGTGGTGGCTAAGTGCAAGAAGACTCGTACACTTTATTCGATGCAAAGAAAAATTTGTAAAGGTGTTGTCAATGCACTTGAAGATGATACTTCTACCGAATTGTGGCATAAGCGGCTTGGCCATATGAGTGAAAAGGGGCTGTAAGTTTTGTTCAAGAAAGAGCTTCTACCCGGTTTGAAAGGTATACATCTTAAAACTTGTGTTCATTGTTTGGCGGGTAAACAACATAGAGTTTCTTTTTATAAAAATGTTGCTTCTAGAAAAGAAAAGGTTTTGGAGTTGATTCATTCGGATGTTTGTGGTCCTTTAAAAGTTAGAACACATGGTGGTGCACTTTATTTTGTTACTTTCATTGATGATTATTCAAGGAAAGTTTGGGCTTTTCTACTAAAAACTAAAGATCAAGTTCTAGAAGTATTTAAGTATTTTCAGGCCATGGTTGAAAGAGAAAAAGGGCAGAAATTGAAGTGCATCCGATCAGACAATGGTGGTGAATACACTGGGCCATTTGATGAGTATTGTCGCAGCCAAGGTATTCGGCACCAAAAGACAGTTAAGAAGACTCCTCAACAAAATGGCGTTGCGGAGAGGATGAACCGCACCATTGTGGAAAGAACAAGGTGTTTGCTTTCACAAGCTAAATTGCCAAGATCCTTTTGGGGTGAGGCAATGAGTACAGCGGTTGACGTGATCAATTTATCTCCTTGCTATCCTTTGAATGGTGATGTTCCTGAAAGAGTTTGGACTGGCAAAGATGTGTCTTATGAGCACTTGAGAGTGTTTGGTTGCCGAGCTTTTGTTCACATTCCAAAGGATGAGAGGTCCAAGCTTGATAGTAAGTCAAGACAATGTATTTTTCTTGGCTATAGGCGTGATGAGTTCGGGTATAGATTGTGGGATCCGGTCGACAAGAAAGTCATTCGAAGCCGTGATGTTGTGTTTCTTGAAGACCAAACAATTGAAGACTTTGGCAAAGGTGATCAACCGGAGCCAAAAACTAGTGATCTCATTGACATAGATCCATCTCCTTCATCTTCATTTGATGATGAAAATGAGGGAGATGTGCAGCCACCTATTGAAGAAGTGGAGGATGATGCTAATCCTAATGAAGTTGAGCCAGAAATTGAGGAAGAGTATCCAACTCAAGAACCGCCACCACAACTTGAGTTAAGAAAATCTACAAGGGATCGACAACCTTCAAGAAAGTATCCTCCCAATGAATTTGTGTTGATTTCCGATCAAGGGGAGCCGGAGAGCTACCAAGAAGCAATTGAGCATGCAAAGAAAGATGATTGGAAAAAGGCTATGGAAAAGGAGATGAATTCCTTACTTGAAAACCAGACTTATGATTTAGTGAAGTTGCTTAAAGGGAGAAAAATTCTGGAAAATAAGTGTGTTTTCAAATTAAAGAATGATAGGAAGAATCTGAGGTACAAAGCACGTCTTGTTGTGAAAGGCTTTGGGCAAAAGAAAGGTATTGACTTTGACGAGATTTTCTCACCAGTTGTGAAGATGTCTTCTATTCGGGTTGTACTTGGCATGGCTGCAAGTATGAACCTTGAAGTTGAACAACTTGATGTGAAGATCGCATTTCTTCACGGTGATCTTGAAGAAGAAATTTACATGGAGCAACCAGAAGGTTTTGTGGAAAAAGGGAAAGAGAAATTTGTTTACAAATTGAAGAAAAGTTTGTATGGCCTCAAGCAAGCCCCGCGGCAATGGTACAAAAAATTTGACTCTTTCATGATGAATAATGGTTTTTCTAATACCACTTCGGACCATTGTGTGTTTGTGAAAAATTTCCCGGATGGCAAATTTATTATTCTTTTGCTTTATGTTGATGACATGTTAATTGTGGGTCAAGATTCTACCATGATAAACAGGTTGAAATTGGAGTTGAGCAAGTCTTTTGCTATGAAAGATTTGGGGCCGGCAAAGCAATACTTGGTATGAAAATTGTTCGTGATCGCAAAAAGGGGTTGATTTGGTTGTCTCAAGAGAGCTACATTGAGAAAGTTCTTGAGAGATTCAACATGGATAAAGCAAAGCCGGTTGGTTGTCCACTTGCGGGTCACTTCAAACTTAGTTCGAATCAATGTCCTACAAGTGAGAAAGACAAAGAAGAGATGTTGAAAGTTCTTTATGCTTCAGCAGTTGGTTCTTTGATGTACGCTATGGTTTGTACAAGGCCGGATATTGCTCACGCCGTTGGTGTGGTGAGTCGGTTTCTCTCTAATCCGGGTAAAGAAGATTGGGCAGCGGTAAAATGGATTCTAAGATATCTTCGAGAGACTTCAAAGGTGTGTTTGTGTTTTGGGGATGGTAAGCCGATGCTTGATGGGTTCACAGATTCTGACATGGCCGGTGATGTTGATTCTAGGAAATCTACTTCGGGGTATTTGATGACTTTTGCAGGGGGAGCTGTGGCATGGCAATCTAAATTACAAAAATGTGTTGTTCTCTCAACTACCGAAGCTGAATTTATTGCCATTACGGAAGCTTGCAAAGAAGAGT
This sequence comes from Camellia japonica, assembly GCA_030407325.1. Taxonomy (NCBI): domain Eukaryota; kingdom Viridiplantae; phylum Streptophyta; class Magnoliopsida; order Ericales; family Theaceae; genus Camellia; species Camellia japonica. Next base: position 64,470,202 of record JAPPVO010000007.1, read on the forward strand.
TATGGTTGAAGAAATTTTTGCAAGAGTTGGGTTTAAAGCAAAAAAAGTATGTGCTTTATTGTGATAGTCAAAGTGCTATCCACTTGAGTAAAAATTCTACTTTTCATTCGAGATCGAAACACATTGATGTGAGATATCATTGGATTCGTGATGTGCTAGATTCGAAATTGTTACAACTCGAAAAGGTTCACACAGATGATAATATTTCTGATATGTTGACAAAGACTTTGTCGAAGGACAAACATTTAAAGTGTCAAACTTTGGCGGATATGGTTGATGTTTCCACCTAAGTCGGTAGGGGGAGAATTGTTGGGTATACCTCCTTATTGGAGTGTGGGACCCAATTGGTTTTGGAAAAAGAGTTTAATTTGATTTAGTATTAATTATAATATATTTTTATATATTATATTTAATTTGAGGAGACCCAATCTAATTTGGAAACAACTAAGGTTTTTGATAAAAAAACCCTAGATTGACAATAGAGGATTTGTATTGTTTTTCCCAAAGAAAAGTGCAACCGTTTTCTTGGTGAGATGGTGCTTCGGCAAAATCATTGAAGTAAAGCAGCAGTGGCCGAATTAATTTGTTTTTCCCCGAAGTGGAGTAAAGCAGCAGTGAATTGATTTCGGTGATATAAGGTTTGGTGCTTCTTTGTTTGGGTGCTTTGGTGGTGTTGATTTGGGTTGTTATTTTGTATCTTCTACAACTCTGGTTCTGAAGATTTTGGTTCATCTATTTGGTGAGGTCTTTCCTCTTGTTTATTTGTGATTATTTGGAATTCACCTAAGGGTGGTTTTGTGAGACCATTAGTGTCTCATTTGTAATCGTTTGGAACTTATTTGGGTGACAGTGGAATCGGATTTTGATCCCGTGGACGTACCTCACATTGAGGGAACCACGTAAAAATTCTTGTGTTGCTTCTGATTTAATTTTTCCGCATTAATTTTTATTGTTATTGAATTATTTACTTGTGGGAAATCATCGATTTTCCCTAACAGAAATGCTTGACATGAAAATTAGTACTGGTAGTCATAAGAGTAGATTTGATAGCCGAGGGAGACCAGTCGGGGTGCAATGATGTCAGATAAGCAGCCACGCCAGCAACATGGGGGCACGAAATGGAGGTCCCGGATACTACACTGAATTTAACAGACTTTTATCGAGAAGGTCATCTGTAGGTGAAGCAACCGGTGAGTATGCAGCCAAGATATCTATTCCCAGTGCAGTTATATCGGGCTGCAGCACATTTATCTTGTCTGATGAATAGACAGTATGAGAAAAGGAAAAGGAAGCTGGGGAATTGACTGCATGTACCTTCAGAATTCCCGATATGATGATGTTTGGACCTTTCGAAGAAAAGGAAGCGACTATGGGAGCAGCAAAATCGTGTAATGATTTACTTTTTAGTATGTTTGCTTGGGGCATTCTATAAGAAAGAGCAGAACACAAATTGTATCATTCCAACGAACACTACGAGTTTAAACAAACCGTAAGCAACCTAAGCTTGAACTGTTCATGAATAACTTACCTCGGTTTGTAACTTTCATAGAGATGCACACAAATTGAGTCAGAAATTTGTTTTAAAAGTGCAATTCTTACTTAGTCGATCTGATGTAGGATTGGAGCAGAGCATTGTCTGTTTGGTTTAAAAGTGAGGCAGGTAAGGGGACAACGACTTTGACTAGACCATGTGACACAATAGATCCAAGGGCACCAGCTCTATGAGCTTCATTCATACCCTTCACATCATTGCATACCACAATCTTTCCCTTCACTTTACTACTGTCCAAACAACCCACTTCACATAACCTGAAATGAAAAAAAAAAATTCTAGCAATTCTAGCTGTCTTATTTAAGAACAAACAGTTCTACATACTAAAAAATCATTCAGAAAATACTCTAGCATCTCACCTTAGGCTGCAAATGAATCGTGCTACTCCTACATTCAATTCAGTCCAGTTTGGTTTGTTATGTATGTAAACTCATTCGAGTTGAATTTTTAGACTTGTTTAATAAACGAGTCAAACCCGAGTTAGAATAAACTGCCCTCATAAAGCTCGACTTGTTTATTATTTATTTAAATAATATAATAAATATTATTTATATATTAAATTATGTAAAATGTGCTATACATGCATTATAATATAAAATAATATTTAATGAGCCAACCATACTTGATTATTGAGTCGTGTTCGCAAAACTCAACTCGGTTGGACTCGTTTACAGCCTAGTCTCACATTTATCCGTTTTTAAAGCACGTTTTTATTTTTTTTATGTGGAACCCACTCAAAATTAGTGCATAGAAACTTCTGTGCACATTTCCCTATTCTGATTTTGTGCCCAAGTAGCAAAACTCTTTTATAGTCATGTAGAATTTACTCTCCAAGAAAATTTGAGGCTAAAAAAAAGTTGGAGAACAGATTTTATACCCAGGACTGTATTCATCACAAGTACCTGTTACTTCCATGCCTTGTACCAGAGAGAATTCCGATCCATTCAAATGGAACCCATTAACTGCATTACCCTGTTCGACACAAATCCAACATTGTAAAGTTGAGAAATTTCACAGTGAGAAATGAAGAAAAATTTCACATGTTGAAGAAACATACAACTAGCACTGTCTTTCCATCCCCCCAAAACAACTCTATCGATGATTCGGCGATCAATAATGCTCGCTGCCACGCTAAGCAGCCATGGCGCAACGCTAGTCACCGACGCTCTAACAGTGGACAAGCCAGTGTTTCCTGCAGAATGCACTGTCAGTACACCTCTCTCCATGGCATGGAAAGAACCAATTGATAGGGAGTCTATGGTGATATCGAGTGCATTTTCTTGTCCGAGCGAGATGGAAATGACGTCAACGCCATCGGCAGATGGCGTCGTCGGAGGCGGAGAGTATGTCAGAATCTTGGCAGCCAGTGTCTGGATGACAGACTTTGTAGGCAGCAATCCTGGCAGAGGGTAGTGCGCCTCTTGTAGTTCCATTTGCCAATCCATAAAGCTAGCATTTGGAATGTTGTTTCCAGCTGCTGTGGAGGCAGTGTGGGTGTGTCCCGTGCGGATTCATATGTGGGTGTCAATGAGTTGTAATACCTTGCTCCAATGATCTTGCTATAAAAATCATGTTGTTTAAAATTGGAAATCTTTAAATAGCAATACTACGCATCCAAATTTTTATTCAAAAAAATTAATGTGTGATTATGATTCATTCTAAATGTAGGATTCATCATACACGAATTGAATTTGAACGACATATTGCCTTTCTCAATAAAATTTATGGTATAAATTATGAGTTTCTAATTTTATTGATCCTAAAAATCAAGACATATACCACAATAGTACTAAAGTATCAACAATGATAATACAAAAGGTGTTGTAATCACTGTTTGATATCACCATATACTAGTATTTGAGAGATTATTAGCTCCCATTTGGAAGTAATAACTATTAAGGGAAAAAATCAAGAAGAACAATATATTATCATGTTAGCAGGGTGAACAGGAACTGGTTAAATATAGCATTACTATAGTGATTAAGAATAATGATAAATTTCACCTTTTTATTTTCTTTTACTTTTTTGGCTATGTTTGGAGTATTTGAGTAAGAATTTAGAAATGAAAAGGGAAAGAAAAAAAAAAAATGTGAAATATAATTATATTTTATTCATATTTCTTTTTCTCTTCCCCTTTTCAAATTTTTACCTAAATCTATACTCCAAACACAACCTTTAGGTATGTTCTTATATAGAAAAGTTTTGGTTTGGAGAAGAAAGAATTACTTGTTGCAAGTAAAATTTTGCCACCTTTACATGCACCCTTCCATTTCTTGGGAGGAGGACCAAAGCCTTCATCAATAAAACTCTCTCATTCAGGCCATATTCCAGTGTCAATAACATCCACTATAACCTCACTCTCATAGGTGGGATTCCTAGGGACATTCTCAGATAATCCCATGAAGTCCCAAGATCTTGTTGTTTGAGGTTGAAGAGCTCTACTTGGGAAAACTGACACTACTCCCTCAAAACCTGCACATTAAAGTATGAACAATGTATTATTGTAGTCAAACACATAATTATAAAAACTTGCATGGAATCCTCTATTTCAAAATTTCTATCTCCTATTCTTAATGCACTTTCAGCTGTATGTTCATACCTCGAGTTTCTTACAATATATGATGCAACTTAGAGTGCATTAAGTATGGGGTATAAGTATTTTGAGATAGAGAATATGACGTAGACAAGATTTAAAAAGATCAATATTTTTATTTTATTATTTTAGAATTAATAATGATTAGGAATATTTTGTTTAGTATAGAATATACTAAAATTATTACATTTTCATTCGTATTAATTTATTTTTTCTATTTTTTTTTCTACAATAATTAATGTTATCCTTTTTAGATATTTTTGAGTAGTAAAAATTAGTTTATGTCATTTTTTTAAATATTTCTTGATTATGAAGAGTTATTTTAGTATAAAAATCTAAATGTAAATTTTAGAAAAATTTAGATCAAAATATTTTTTTAGGTAAAGCACTAATAGTGATGTTATGAACTGTTTGGTCCCTTTTTTTTTTTTTTTTTCCTTATGGATCCAACGGTGTTATTCTAGTATTAATTACATAAAGAGTTAAGCATAAACGCACGTGTGTTATGTGTTGAGGGACAAATGTAGGTTTTCTCATAATATTGAAATTACTAAATGTAACACTTATTCAAAAAAAAAATTTAGTGTACTTTTTTCAAACGTAACACTCTAAAAACATAACACTCTAATGTAACATTCCAAAAAAATTCTTTAGTGTATTTTTCTCAAACGTAACATTCCAAAAAAACTCATTAGTTTACTTTTTCTAAACGTAATTAATGTAACACACTAAAAAACTCGTTAGTGTACTTTTTTCAAACCTAACGCTCTAATATAATACACTAATAAACTCCTTAGTTTACTTTTGTCAAACGTAACAGTCTAATATAGCACACTTAAAAATTCTTTAGTGTATTTTTCTCAAACATAATAACGTAATATTATAAAAAAAACTCCTTAGTGTACTTTTATTTGTTAGTGTACTTTTTCCAAACGTAACGCTCTAATATAATATTCTAAAAAACTCTTTAGTTTACTTTTGTCAAACGTAATACTCCAATATAATATACTTAAAAACTCCTTAGTGTGGGTTGGCTTTTTGGCTTTTTTGGCTATTTTAGCCTGGGGCTAAAAAGCCTGGTTTGGAAAGGGCTTTTGGCTTTTTTGACTTTTTTGAGAGAGAAAGAATGTAATGATTATGAGTTGGATGTGATATTTTATCTTATTGGGACTAAAAAGCTTATTTTGTTTTTTGTAGCTATTTTAGCCCCAAACACACCCAAACCCACTTCCTAAACAATAGCTCCCACCCAAACCCACTTCCCAAACAATGGCTAAAAAATTCATTAGTGTGTTTTTCTTAAACGCAACATTCCAATGTAACATATTAAAAAACTCTTTAGTATACTTTTTTCAAACGTAACAACGTAACATTCTAAAAAAGCTTCTTAATGTATTTTTTTTTCAAACTTCACACTCCAATCAATGTAACACACAAAAATTATTTAGTCTACTGTTTTTAAACGTAACACTCTAACACTCTAATGTAATATCAGAAAATTATGCTAACAGAAATATAGATTTTCAATCTCGACAACCAACATTTCACCACCAATCCCCCAAAATTTTTTTTTCCACACCTCACATTTTCATTTTCATCCCAAAAACGACTAAGAAAATTGAAAAAATGAATTACAAAACGACATTCAATTAAACTCAAATGACACAAAATCAAATAAATATTAATTTCCAAAACAAAGGACTAATTGGTTCATAAGAAAATTCTTAGAATTAAATGGATCAACATTCCTTCATATGGGATTCAAAAGTAAATTTTCCATTTTTTTTAGGAAAAATAAACTTTTGTTGAATTATTAATAAATTACAGAGAATTTGAGTTATTCGTGATTGTTCTTGTTTTCTTATATTAATTTCATACACACATCCCTGCATCAAGATCGCTAAAAATGAAATCCGATACTTATTATCTTGAAATTACATGACAGAAAAAAAAAAAAAAAAAAACTCACTAGCCAACTTTTGGCTTTCTTGTTCAGTGAGATTGGCTGCAAATCCATTGAAACTCCTTGTATAGCTTCTGATGAAGGATTGGTTTATAGAACTAGAGATAGAGAATGAAGACATAGAATGAGAGAGAGCAGAAGGATAAACGCAACAAAGTAGCTTTATACACTACAAAAAAAGTCACTTTTAGCTACTAAAATATTGGTCGCTAGTTGTCTGTTTTTTGGTCGCCAAAGCCATTCTGCGACAAAAAATTTTGGTTGCTACATTTGTCGCCAAAAGCCTGTCGGGGAAGGTTTTGCCGACTAAAAAGCCTTTGGTTAGCAAAAAGCTACTCTTTAGCGACCAAAATTTTGGTCGCCAATAGTCAATTATATTTCTTTAAAATCATACATTCACCGACCAATGTTTTAGTCGCCAATAGTCAAGGAATTGCCGACCAAAATCTTTAGTCGCCAAAAGCTACCAACATTTTTAGTCGCCAAAAGCTTTATCCGTGAAAAAAATTAATTCATTGTTAAGCTTTGCATTCGCTCTTATAAAGACTCGAACCACTGACCTCCCACAGCATAAGCTTTATGCACCACACTTCTCACTACGCCAGCGTAACACCACATGATTATATATGTAATATATATTATTTATATATATGTAATATACATAATTATTTTTATTGACATAATTTATGTGAAAATAAATTGTTTAGTAGCAAAATAAAAATAAAAATAAAAATTTAACTTTTAGCGACCAAAATAATTTTGGTCGGTGAAGAGACTTTTGCGCTAAAAAAGACCACTTTCCGCTACTAAATTTGTTTTTAGCCGCCAATTGTACACTTTTTGGCTACTAAATTTTTTTTAGTCGCCAAAAAACTTACTTTTGGGTACTAAAAAATGTTTTAGTCGGTAAAACCCACATAATTGGCGACCAAACTTAGAATTAATCGCTACTTATAGACTTTTTGGCTACTAAATTTTTTTTAGTCGGCAAAAACTGTACTTTTGGCTGCTAAAAATGTTTTTGTCGGTAAAACCCACATAATTGGCAACCAAAATTATAATTAGTTGGCAATTGTTGACTTTTTGGCTACTAAATTTTTTTTAGTCGGCGAAAACTATACTTTTGGCTACTAAACATGTTTTAGTCGGTAAAACCCATATAATTGGCGACCAAACTTATTTTTAGTCGCCAATTGTGGACTTTTGGCTACTAAATTTGTTTAGTCTCCAAAAAGCTTCACAATTGGCTACTAATTCTTTTTTAGTCGCTGAAAGCTATACTTTCAGCGACCAAATTCTTTTTAGTCGGGAAATTTGGTCGCCGAAAGTGTTTTTTCTTGTAGTGATAGCAACAATAAGATCAAAAGCGTGTAGAGTTTACCAGTAATCAACATGATGGAGGAAAGTGACAACGTAATACTAAAGTCTATAAACGGCGTGGCAAAGATGCTTCTAAGGCTCAAGTTTTGATTTGGCATGTGTTGGATGATGCTGGGCCCACTTGAGAATTAGAATAAATTAATTTGAGTCTTTCCTCTATTTATATTTATGTTTTATGGTCAAGGGTATTTTTGTAATTTGCAAAATTTTTGGAGCGGGTCTCAATAAAGGGTCGTTGGGTTGACCCATGGGTCTTGGTATTGGTTTAATATGTTTATCAGTCTTATTTGATATTAAATAGGTTTTAGAAGTCAAAGATTCTGTAGTAGTTTTAGTAGTTTCCTATTTTGGTCCTAATTAGTTTAGGAAGTCTTCTAGTCATATATAAAGCAATCTATTGCTTCTAATAAAATAATAATCAGAATTTATATAATTTTTAGAGCTTTGAGCCTCTTTAGGATTTGTGTGATACAACCTAACCCTAGATGTGATGCCTAAGGGATTCTACTATTCTAGGAGTGATTCCTAGTTTTTTTTTTCTTCATCTTTTTCTCTTTTCCTATTGTCTCTATTTACAATTTACTACTTCCAGTCCATAAACAGTCTTTCTTCTATCACAAACTCTTGTTTCCTTAAGCCCAAATCATTCATAACCAAACCCTAACCACCCCTAGCTTTATTTCACTAAACGTAACCCTAACTTAGCTTAAAACTTGCTTCAAACCTGCGTGTGCTGCATCACAACTTCTTAAAGTATACTGAGATGGTGAGATGATGGTGAATAATGATCCCCTTGAGGAAGGGCTCCAATGTACACAATGTGAATCTGCAACTAGGAAGCATAGATACGGATACGAGATACGGATATGACACGATACGGATATGGCGATATGACAAAACCTAAAAAAATAGGATACCGGTACGGTTAGGATACGTTTGTAAAAAAATATATTTTTTAAAATTATTAATAGTGAGTTACACATAAGCTAAAGAACGTTGAGAAATCACAATGTAATTTTATAATGCAAAATACTAACCTTTAAGAATTTGTATTAGTTTAAGCTAGTAGCTTGTTTACTTTTTAAATTTTTAATAGGTCTTGCAAATATTTCATTTCAATATCAAGTTTAATATATTTATATTACAATAATAGAACAATTTACAACTTGTCCCTATGCTTTTTCCTTTGACACTAGTGAAAAATATTGTATTTAAGTTTACTTGCTTATTTATTTATTGATATTTAATTTTACCATTGTTATATTCTCTTGTTAATTCTTACTTTCTATGTAGTTATAGGGGACATGCATGAAATAATTAGGATACATTAATTTGATAAACTCTATTACTTAACTCACTATACTCTTCTTATTGAAGAACTTAACAAAGTATTAGAAGAATATTCTTATATTTATACTTGCAATTATATTATATTATATTACTGTGCAAGAAATATTACAATTCTAATTTCATAAAACAAGTAAACATGACTTGGAGTATCCGATACTTCAAGTATCTGATACTCCAAAATTAATGAAAAAATAATTAAGAAGTATCTGATATTTCAAAATTAAGTATCCGATACTCTAAAATTAATGAAAAAATAATTAAGAACTATCCGATACTTTTAATAATACATATCTGCGAGTATCCAAGGAGTATCGGTATCTGATACAGATACGATACGGATACGTCACTCTATTTAAAGTATCCGTACTTCATAGATTTGCAATACCATCACAATACAATGTCTGCGTGCTTGCAATAATAAACAAACCTCATATTTGTACAGTGACAGAATCGGGATCGGGATTTTGGTTAAAAATACTAAAACAAATTATTAGGCCAGGTTGGTTTGACACACAATACTTAGTTTGGTTATGTTTGGTAAAAATATCAATTGTCAATATTTCGAAAAAATTCCAATATCAAACATACAATTACAAACATTCAAATCTATAGAACTCAAAAGTAATTAAAAAACAGCAATGGTAGAGGGCCACAAAAACAGTGGCTCAAATGGCTCAAAACTGCCAAAACGATGTCGTTTTGGGCGCAAAACCTGCCAAAACAACGTCGTTTTGACAGTTTTGAGCCATTTGAGCCACTGTTTTTGTGGCCCTCAAACATTTTTCATTAAAAAAATGGAAATAAAAATAAAAAATGCCAGTAAACTACACATGATAAATTAAATGCTTTCTTAGATTTATTTGTGAAGCAAATAAGGAGTTAAATCAATGTCCGTGTTGTAGTTAATGGTGTGCTGAGTTTGTTGAAAGAAGAATATGGAAAACTTAAGAGGGGCATATGTATAATTGTAGAGGGGAAAATTGAAAATTTTTTCAAAATTAAAAGTAAACCACTACATATATACAAATAAGAAGAAAAATAATAGCTGAAAAACAAAATATAGCTTGCCTTCCTTTCTTCTCCATTAGCATCACAATGCACAATACAGGTCACAGCAAAAACAACCAAGAAAACATAGGAATACCAAAGAGGGCACAACCACAACACAGCCATATCTTTGAAATGCTGATGGCTGAGAGCGAGACTGGTGGAGTCCCTCTCAATTTCAGCTTTAAAAAAAAAAAAAAAAAAAAAATTGTAAATATAAAGATTTTCTAAATTTGTAAGGAATTCAAATTTTTTTGATTCACTTTTGGAAGTACTATTTGTGAATTAATGAAGATTTTCTTTTATGCTCTCTTTAGTAAATATTTAAGTAGTTTTTGTTTTTTTAGGCAACTAAAAATAATGGAGATCAATCTATTTACAAGGCAAAGATAAGTTTTAATTACTTCTAATTTATATACCACATAGTTGTGAATACTAAACTTTATCATTAAAGAAGAAATGATAAATTACACTTTACACTCTTGTATTTAATATCCAATTTTATTTTGATTCTCATCTTTTAATTATAATGGTTAATTCATTATATTTTCAGTCAAGTTGTAATGTACTTCTTTTGTCAATTTTTTGTTAAGTAACTGATGAAAAATGAAACGTCACTCTTATATTATTCCATACACAATAAATTTTTGGTGACGTGATGGTGCTCATTCTCCCACTTGGCAAGTTGCTATGGTGCACAACAAAGATAATTGATATTTCATAGGATTTTTTAATAAATATTTGGACAAATTACACAAATAGTTCCTATAGTTTGGAACTTGTGTCACTTTGGTCCCTGACTTTTCAATTGTGACACATTTGACCTTGAATTTTGAATCTTGTTCCAAATAAGGACAATTGAAGATATCATTAGATTTTTCAAGGGTAAAATTGTCAATTTGATAAAATATAAACTAATTTGACAAAAATAAATGCCAAACAAATATTTTTGAATTTTTAAAAATTATTTCTACCTATTAAAAATAAAATTATGTAAAATTGATAAATCTTTTAGACATTTATTTATTTTTTTTATCAAATTAATTTTTATTATGTGTTTGGATGATGATCATGTAAAATTAATTTTAAAAATTAATCATGTAATTTTTATTAATTTTGCATAATTTTATCATTGGTGGATAGAAATAATTTTTAAAAAATTTAAAATATTTTTTTGACATTTATTTTTTATCAAATTAGTTTATATTTTATCAAATTGACGATTTTACCCTTGAAAAATCTAATGATATTTTCAATTGTCCTTATTTGGAACAATGTTCAAAATTCAGGGTCAAATGTGTCACAATTGAAAAGTCAGGGACCAAAGTGACACAAGTCCCAAACTATAGGGACTATTAGTGTAATTAACCCTAAATATTTTCTTCAAAATACTAGTACATATTGTTTTATCACTACGAACTTGTCATAATTATACTCCAAATTAGGTATAAGATTTCATACTTTAAGGTACTTGTGAATACATCGGGTATTTATTAGCAAGTAAAAAATTGAAATAGTTAATATAATTTCATTTTTTTTCTCACTAAATACGAACAAGTGATTTTTCATGTATTATGCAACGTGTGTCTTATTATCTTGTATACAATAGGTAAAGGAGTAAGAAATGCATGCATGTGTAACATTACTCATATTAAAAATATTATTGTCATATTTTTCTAAATAATTTTTTTTATACAAAAATCATTGTGAAATTATTTTTCACTTTATTTTAGTCCATATCGAATTTTCTAAATGCATTAAATGCCATTGTAATTTGTAATGTTATCTAAAATTTCAAAACTAATATCTTTTATTAATTAAATGTATTCACACTTATCCAAAATGGAGAATAATGTAAAATTATAAATTAAATACCTTGACTATTTTAAAAGTAGACAATTATTTTGAAATATTGAAAAATATAAGTGTTGCTATAGCCTACGTGGTCTAAAAATTTGATCAAACACATGTTTGGTCATGATTGGGTGATTCTGTGTGGCGTCTACAATACTAATCGACTTTGTGTACTTATTTCGAACCAAGAATTAATTTTTTTTTTTTAAATTTAAAATGATATGGTTGATTATAACAAATCATAAAAACAAAGATTTTGGTGAAAGTTACCTCACAATATAATTTTTATACACCGAGAAGTTTCATATAACTTTTCCATCATTAGTACAATGCGACCACAATGTCGCAAGTTGTAAACATTACATTTTTCATTATCGAAAATTTTATTTATTTCATTTTCTAAATTTTATAAGTCCATAATTTTTGATATAGATATCTATTTTTTGATGTTTTAAATATAATACATATTCTCTGTATATTTACATACCTTACCTGTGTATTACCATAGTTAGCTTCTTTCCTCTTATATAAAGGAATTTGTACTTATTCATTATTATGCAAGTCAATACAAGAGTTTCTCTTTTCTCTTCTCTCACTACTCTTATAACATGGTATCAGACCTTAGGGTTTCCACCAAGCCTTCTCTTGCTCTTCATCACATTTGCTACGTTTTTATTCTTGGCAATCCCGTTTGACAAAACTCTTTTCTGTTGTAATTGTATTCGATTTTTTATTATGAATTTAGATGCGAATCCAACCTGAATTGTGCCTATATAGAGGAGTTTGTAATCTTAATTCTTTAATGATTGCTATTTCACTGACTATGTCGGGGATCGAGTTGCCCGGTCAACTCGTGGGGGTCCAGGGGGCAGCGTCCCTTGGCGGGCCGGGGCAGCGCCCCTGAAGCAAAAGGCAAAATTGTAGTCAAAGTTGTTTGTCCGCTCGAGTGGCTATTCCTGCGCTCGAGTGGAGATTGCGACCGTTCAGAAGTTTCACTCGCCTGCAAAAGTATTGGGAGTTGTTTTTTTCTGCTCGAGCGGCCATTCCTACGCTCGAGCGTCAGTTTGCTCGAGCGGTCATTCTTGCGCTCGAACGGAGATTGCGGATCTGTTTGCTATAAAAGGTGCGGTTTAGTTAGATTTTAGAGGACGGCTTGTCACGACCCGCTCCTCGTACCCAAGGGTTAAGCATCGTGATGGCCAGTAACTGAAGTTACCTCCGGCCAATTCATAAACAAATTAATAAACGCGAGTGGAAATTTAAATGAGGGTACAAAAATAATCATTGAAGCTTCTATTTTTAGTACAAAATTTATTGACCAAAAAGGCTGATATTTACATAGAGAAATATCATAAAAATACTGTGTGTGTGTCTATTTTGCAACCCGACTTTCCAAAAAGCTATTTCTGAAGTGCATTATTTCTTGAAAATTGGTAAACAACTATAAACACATGGCAGAGTGAGAAATATTATACTAAGAGTATAAGGGACGCGAAATAACCATGGATAGTTGGTTAGGCCAAACCATTTACATAACTCAGTTTAATAAATAAATCATTGGTAAACAAATCATTTAAGTGGCAAAAACTGAAACACAGAAATTATGTAAGTAAATGACCACAACCACGGTACAGAACAGAACATAACAGAACAGAACAGAAGTGACAGTCAGAACAGAGGTACGGATTCAAGAGGTGGCTCGTACGAACTCTAGAGGTGGCTCCCACAATAGTGTAGCACTTAGCTTCGCATAGCACTTTGCTCCGCACAAAACAGAGATCAATGGATCCATGACAGACAGAAGGCCACAAGGTGACCAAACAGAGCCAATGGTTATTTAAGTCCCCCAAGGCGTGGGACTTCCGTGGTGATACTTACAAAACATAATTGTTTATAAGGTTATAGTCAAATATTCTTTAAAATATAAACAAACATATCCATGGGTTTCATCTTCACAGAAAGGGTTCAGAAATTAAACCACGTAACTGAAATATTAATATAGTTTATAATACTTTATAAAACATAACTTATATAACTAAAATAAAACATAATATATGTAAAATACATTATGGTAACTCAAGGTATAATATAACTTACCTTAACTTTAATACCCCATTCTTTCTTTCCACTATCAAAGACCCTCTCAGCTTCCACTATTTTTTCCTTCTTCCTCTCTTTTCTTTCTTTCCTTTCTTTCTTCTTTTCTTTTCTTTCTTCTTCTTTCTTTTCGTGGTGTGACACGCCTCCCTTTTTATAGGGAGATAAGGTGCATACATGGCGTGCGAATCTCCCTCAGATTCGATTAATAATTATATAGATTCGTTCTTATCTTATATAAATATTTAAGATAATTACACTTTGACCCAAATTTTTAATATACTTATATAAATAAATTAATTCTCAATTAAATTACACTTTATCATATACCAACAACAATTAATTATTTATTTTACTACTACACCCATTATTATTATTATTTATATTTTGACCCCTAAACTCATAATAATTTTATTATTCTACAAAATTACACATAATAATATATAATAAATTATATATTTTCTTAACTGTCGTTAAATAATATTAGTATAAATTCTACAGAATAATTAAAAATCTGGGTTGTTACACGGCTTCCAGATCTTCTTCTTGGATATTAGGGTTTATATTTGGAGCTTCTTTGCTAGTTTTCTTTGATGTTTGTTTGAGTTTAACTCATGGTTTGAGAAGTATACATCAAATGATTGTTTGTTTCATTCAATACAAAAGAGAGAGTTGTTCTTCGGTGAGTTCCGGGGAATTTGGGCCTGAAGCTTTGGTGGATTCTGGAGTGGCTCATCATCGTGGATTCGACATTGGCATTGTGGATTCAACGTTGTACAAGACAATTCCGAGGTGAAGACGGGGTTGGAAGAGGCACATAGGGGTCGATTTGATTTGGGCGTAGATTCGCTAGGTAATTGAGAGTACACTAGTGTAATCCTTTATGTCTTCTTAGTGGATTATTTTGTAACTTTTGCCCGTGGTTTTTTATCACAATTGGAGGCGCTCCAATTGTGATTTTTCCACATTAAAATCGTTGTGTCGATTTATCTTGATTGTTTGATTGGGATTGTTATTACTGCTTAAAATTGATACATAATTACAAATCAATATCTAGGGGATTTCTAGAGTTTCAATTGGTATCAGAGCAGGTTGCTTTATTTAAAAAAAAAAAAAAATCTTTTAGAGCGAGATCTTGTTTGATTTGTGATAATGGATTCAATTCGTGAGGGAAATTCTATGGTTCGACCACCCTTACTTGACGGATCCAATTATTCTTTTTGGAAAGCTCGGATGAGATCGTTTTTAAAATCTATTGATGAAAAAGTTTGGCAATCTGTCATGTATGGGTGGACCGAACCGACGATTACCGTTGATGGAGTAACCTTTCCCAAAGCAATTGATAAGTGGGACACAATCGATTACCAAAATAGTAGCTGGAATAGTAAAGCTATCAATTCACTCTTTTGCGCCGTCACACCTGAAGAGTTTAGTTGTATTTGCAATTGTGAAGTCGTAAAAGAGGCTTGGGATATCTTACAAACTATTCATGAGGGCACTCTTTCGATTAAACGCTCAAAACTTCAAAGGCTCACGTCTAGTTTCAAAAACCTTTCAATGAAAAATAGTGATACATTTGATGAATTTTATGTGAAGTTGAGTGACATTGTAAATTTTAGCTTCAATTTAGGTGAAAAAATACCGAAATCCAAGATTGTGGGAAAAATTTTGAGGTCCTTGCCCGATCACTTTCAACCAAAAGTTACGGCTATTGAGGAGGCTCAAGATGTTGACAATTTCAAGCTGGATCATTTGGTTGGAAATCTCCAAACATATGAGGCACATAGGAATTTCAAAAGAAACAAAAAGATGATATTACTTTGAGTAGTGCTTATAGAGTTAAAAAGGATTCTGATGAGGATTGTGAGATTGATTCCAAGATTATAGAGGTTTTCGTACAATAATTTAAAAAATCTTTTTTGAAAAAGAATCATATCTTTCGGAATCAACTCATAAATCCAAAGGCAAAGATAAACTCAAAATTAATTCTATAATCAAGAAGGAGAAATGAAAGATACAAGGGAACTATGAAAGAGTCCAATGCTATAAATGCCAAGGATTTGGTCACTTTGCTTCAGAATGCCCTAATTGGTTGAGGAAGAAGAAAGCCTTCGCTATCACTTGGGATGACGAATCCGAGTCTGATAAAGATGAGAGTGACAACAAAGCACAAGGTGAAGAGGGATATAAACAATTCCTTGCTTTCATGGCGGCTTCCGAAACTGAAAGACAAATAGAGTACCCGAAGAGGCTAGTTGAGAGTGTCACAAATGATGAATCCTCAGGGAGTGATGATGAAGAGCTTCAGCAAGCTTATGTAAAGTTGTACAAGGAATCTCTTAATTTATCTAAATTGAATGACAAACTCACTATCAAACTCAAAGCCTATGAAAGTGAGAACGTCAAATTAAAGAAGGAGATTTCTGAGGCTAGGAATGATGCCATTAAGATTTCTAGTGATCGACAAGCTCTTTATGCAAAACTCTTGACTTCTGAGACAGAGAGGAATGAGCTAAAACAAATCTATGCAAGAGAGAGTGTCTCATAGGGATGGAAGAAATTCCAACATCTCGTGGGATAGGAGACACTTCATTGATCGTAATGAGGTTAAGGGTCATAATAGACCTTGCTATTTTGATGTGCTTGAGACCAAACATGGAGCGAGTTTGCATTTGCCTAGACTTAGGAATAGAAAGTTGGAAACTACGTCGAGACGGGTTCCCATTGAAAGGGAAGGGAACCATAACGTCAAGACACCATCCAAGAACCGCAATTCTCACAACTTTGTTTATACTAAAGCGGTTTGGATGAGAAAACTTGACTTATGTTAAGGTGTTTATTCATTTTTTTTTTGTTTTTGGGTTTCTGTGTGTTTTTTCTCTTTGGGTCATTTAATGTGTGGCATCATTTAGTGTGTGCTTGTTTATTTTTTGTCTTGATTTATTTTAGAAAGAAAAAAAAAAAAGAGAAGATTTTCTTAGTATGGTTTTGGACGCTTGAAATTTTTGAGAAGTTCTTGTTGCATATTGGAATTGATGAGAATATTCATTGCATGTTTATATGTGTGTGCTTTCTCTAGTCATTACTCATTTTGGAGTGTGTATTATTTGATTAGTATGTCTCATTTTATACACACTCTTGGATTAGCAAATATCGGAGTCTTCCGCCTTAGCGATCATTTTTCTCTATGGACTTTTGGCATTGTATCTTTTGCTTTTCTAGAGGAATTGACCTATATTAGCATATTGTAGACGTCCCTGAACGTCCCAGGAGGGAAATCCCGTTTTGTTCATTTGGGCTCACTACAGTTCAGGACTCAATGTCACGGTCCTGTATCTAATCTCGCAGAGTGCAATGCAAGACCGATGAATCATCAAAGAGTCCAAATCCGGCAAATCGTTTTTGAAAACAGATTTTTTGAAAGAAGTGCCAAGCATGGACTGCTTTGCCAGATACAGAGTCGCCACCTAAATATTTTATTTTGGGGGAATTTAGGAAACTCTGACTCGTTGCCTAAGGCCACGTGTCCGTCATCACCAAAATTGCCTCGGCTCGGGAACTTGGGTACGATTGGGGAAGGTCACTTCGTGAGCACCCCCGCTCGCCAGATCAAAGATCGGCCTCTACTAACCATGATATCGAGTTTTGAAAACATTATGCGTTCTTATTCCGGTTATTAGCCTAGATTTCTACGTGATGCACTCAACAAACAAGTATAGACTGGATCGTCTGAGTTGGAACAAAACATTTCATGTTTGTTTTGAAAACGGTTTGCTACTCGCAAGTAGGCTAAAATGCGGATTTGCCACCCTCGGGTGGGCTTAGAAAACATGATGATTTGCCACTATCTAGTGGGCTTAAAACTCGCAATCAATCCAAATAACCCAACCTTCACCCACAGGCATTCAGACAGGTATATCACATAAGCAGGTAGCCTCATAGTAAGCATGCTATCATGGCAGTCACTCACACACATGTAAAGATGCTAAAGCGTAAATACTTACCGAGTACTCCAAGCCAAAACAGAAGCTATGTTAGAAATCCATGCATGATCCTAACTATACAAAAATGCCTAATGCAACACATGCAAAAAATGCAACTAAGATAGGCTCGGCTATTCTAAGATGGCATATGATAATGCTACAGCTAACACGTATTCAACTAGGAATTGAAATACAATGCAGCTAGTATGATGCGCCGAGCCCGGTGCATGCAATACAGATGAATGAATGCAAACATGTGAGCATAAGTATGCTAATTGAAACATGTCCTAATTTAACCATCATAAGCTGGTAAATAAAAGGGAGAAAGACGTGGGGTTGGTTGGAAGACATACATCATACGCACGCACACTTATTACACAATTGCCCTCGCTCGGAGGGTCCGAATAAATAATACAAGCCGCCTAATTTACTAACTGACGAGCTAATTAATTATTACAAAACCGAATTAGTAACTAGCTACAACTAATTATTACACAAATACTAACTAACAAGTAAGCAGTAAATGAATGCTATTCCAGCTCTGTTTGGAGAAGAGGAAGGTATGTATGCTCGCTTCGGTTCTTCGCCTCGAAACACCTTCCGGTTGCTCTTTAGAGGCTCTGTTTGCAGGGTGTCTTCCAGTGTTCGTTGTTGGAACTTACCAAAACACTGCTGGGGAATTCACCAGTGGCCTGCCGGCGATTGAGGAGCACTGCTGGCCAGGGAAGGCACACTACCGGCCATCAGTGGTGCACTGCCGGCCACTGGTGTGCTGTGACACCAAGCTGCAACAAAGCATAAAATAGAGAAAATGGAGGGTCTCCTAAGGGCATGTATGCACTATGCCACCCCAAATCACCTCAAAACATCAAGGGAGAGGCATAGTTGGATCCACGACCATCAATCACGCATCCCGATGCATGATGGCCAAAGATCCAACTTGTGCAAATCAATATGAAAATGAATGCACAAATAAAGCAAGTAAAGCCTAGAACTCTATCATGAATCATCAAGAGCTTCGGCGACCGAGAATTGAGACACGTTCCATCACTCGGAGTATGAAACGTCCCTTGTTCCTCGTGCTCGGATTAACACTTTGTAGACGTCCCCAAACGTCCCAGGAGGGAAATCCCGTTCTGTTCATATTGGGCTCACTACAGTTTAGGACTCAATGTCACGGTCCTGTATCTAATCTCGCAGAGTGCAATGCAAGACCGATGAATCATCAAAGAGTCCAAATCCGACAAATCGTTTTTGAAAACAGATTTTTTGAAAGAAGTGCCAAACATGGACTGCTTTGCCAGATACAGAGTCGCCACCTAAATATTTTATTCTGGGGGAATTTAGGAAACCCTGACTCGTTGCCTAAGGCCACGTGTCCGTCATCACCAAAGTTGCCTCGGCTTGGGAACTTGGGTACGATTGGGGAAGGTCACTTCGTGAGCACCCCCGCTCGCCCGATCAAAGATCGGCCTCTACTAACCATGATATTGAGTTTTGAAAACATTATGTGTTCTTATTCCGGTTTTTAGCCTAGATTTACTATGTGATGCGCACAGCATACAAGTATAGACTGGATCGCCTGAATTGGAACAAAACATTTCATATTTATTTTTGAAGGTGGTTTGCTACTCGCAAGTAGGCTTAAAATGCGGATTTTGCCACCCTTGGGTGGGCTTAGAAAACATAGTTTTGCCACTATCTAGTGGGCTTAAAACTCACAGTGAATGAATTGTTCCAATCCAGATAACCCAACCATCACCCACAGACATTCAGGTAGTTATAACACATAAGCACATAGCCTCATGGTAAGCATGCTATCATGGCAGTCACTCACACACATGCAAGGATGCTAAAGCATAAAAACTTACCGAGTACTCCAAGCCAAAACAGAAGCTATGTTAGAAATCCATGCATGATCCTAACTATACAGAAATGTCTAATGCAGTACATGCAAAAATGCAACTATAATAGGCTCGGCTATTCTAAACATGGCATGTGAAATGCTAGAGCTAACACGTATTCAACTTGGAATTGAAATACGATGCAGTTAGTATGATGCGCCGTGCCCGGTGCATGCAAAACAGATGAATGAATGCAAACATGCTATCATACTGTATGCTAATTGAAACATGCCCTAATCTAACCATCATAAGCTGGTAAATAAAAGGGAGAAAGACGTGGGGTTGGAAGACATACATCACACGCACGCACACTTATTACAGTTGTGCCCTCGCTCGGAGGGTCTGAATAAATAATACAGTCCCGAATGAATAATACAGTCCAAATAAGTACAAAACCCTAATTAATTAACAAATTTAACTAGGAAAGTAGTAAACTAGCACGCAAATCTATGGACCGCCTCAGCTCTGTTCCAAATGATGAATGATGCATATTTGAGTTGCCTTGCGCGGAAATCCATTGCGATGCCCCGATTAGCCTCTGTTTACAATTAAGCCTGCAATATTGCGCGAAGCTCCAAAAGACTGCCGGTTTCTGATTTGCTGCAACAGAGAGCAAGAAAGGGGCACGACAAAGTATTTTCACATATGTATGCATACCTCGATCCTCGTGCCACCAATCACGCATCTCGATGCATGATGGTCGAGGAGTCGAATTGCACGACTCAATGTGAAATGAATGCACATATAAACACAACAAGACCGAGACTCCATCATGGTTAATCCGGAGTGTCAGCGACCGGGAATTGAGACACGTTCCGTCACTCGGAGTACGAAACGTCCCTCGTTTCCCGTGTTTGGGCTAACTCCTATCCCAAACACAATGCAATATGCATGACATGCATGAATGCGACTAACATACAACCTAGCATACACGATGCTACGGATTAAGATGGCATACGCAATGCACTAACATACAACCTAGCATACGCAATGCAGAGGACTAAGATGGCATACACAATGCATAGCGGACTTACACCAACATGAGTGGACCTCAGCCACACCCATATCGGTAGCCATAAGATGAAAATGAGATAACCGAAATGCGTGCACACATGCACGTAAACCGAGGACCGATCCTAAGACACAACATGCAACTCTAACAAGGCATGACAAGGGATGAAACATGACATGAAATAGCATAAATTACAGCTCTGAAACAACATGAAATATGGTCCCGAAGCATGCAAATATGGCATCCGATGCATGAAGTAAACCCCGAAACTCGAAACTAGGCACATGTATTGACTTATAGCTATGCAAGGCAAGCATTATTTGATCATGAAGTCTAAAGACAGAGCCAAGGCAGTCCCAAAACATGCACATTTCCAGTTTAAAGCGTGACCAAAAGATGCTAGCATGATGGACTAAAATAGCATGCAACTTTGACTAGCAAACATGGTTTACATGGCATGTATATGAAGCATATGAGAACTCATCAAACCAGAAAAAATCAGTGAATAAAATATGCCAAAATATGCCCAAATAAGCTCTGAAATGCAGCCAACACATTCACAAATGATGGGTTCCTTTAGAGGGCTATACAAGGGGTTATTAAGCACATACAAGATAAACACTTAGCAAGACCAAACCAACTCTGGAAATGGGTTATGACAGCCCTAAAACCCACCAAATAGGCCCTGGAATCAGTCTCGGAAACATGCAAGGAAAGGCCTCTTTAAGAGGCCTTGAATGGGATTGCTCTATACATGCATTGTAGACATAAAATATGGCCAAAAGGGTCTTGGATAGAGCCAAGGCAGACCCCAAAACTCACAGAATAGGGCCTGGAAAGTGACTTCGATGCATGCAAAATAGGGTCCCTTTGGAAGGCCCACAAGGCCACCAAACAAGACAAGGGGAGAGGGGTTCACCCCCCTCTAATTTTGGCCTTCAAAAATGCATCTAAGCCACTGAAAATCCACTGGATTTCAGTGGCTAAGAGGCCAAACCATGGCCAATGCAAGTGCTCTAATGCATGGCCCTAATCATGAAGAGATGAAGGATGCATAGGGGAAGATGACCCCAAACAACAAAGAGACCTTAATCAAACTTAAAGAAGAGGTCAAAATAAGACTTTTTTCAGTTTATATAAAGCCTCGAAAATATTCACAAGTAGGGCTAAAATATGATGCAAAAATAGCCCTAAAAGAGAGATAAAGCACAAAGGGGGAGTAGATGGCCTCAAACAGCAAAGAGCCCTTCAACAAAGTTGAAGAGGGACTCAAAATAAGATACTTTACAGTTTAGGTCGAATCCCAAAAATGCTCACAAATAAGACTAATATATCATGCAAAATAAGCCCTAAAAGAGAGATAAAGCACAAAGGGGGAGTAGATGACTTCAAACAGCAAAGTGTCCTTAAACAAAGTTGAAGAGGGGCTCAAAATAAGATACTTTTCAGTTTATGATGAAGCTCGAAAATGCTTTCAAGTAAGGCTAATAGATGAAGCAAGATAATGCTCAAAAGGGAGAAAAATGGTTACCTTTGAAGACCCTTGAAGGACAGCAGCAAAACTATCACTTTTCTGAGCCAAGAAACCTTCAATCTGCCCAAAAATAGGTTCCAAGGGACCTCAAGCCAATGGTGATCAACTTTGATGAAGAAAGTATATGCAAATAAGAAGTATTTCTTTACTCTATGCACAAGAGGGCAAGAGAGAGAGAGAGAGCCAACTAGAGAGAAAGAGAGACAGAGATTTTGATCTGAAATTTGTAGAGAGAGGAGTTTTAGTGAGAGAGGCTCTCAAGCTTGTTGAAGAAGGTTGTCTCTCTTGGAAAATGGGAGATATATCATCATATATAGCAAAAGCAACACTAAGGTCGAAAATATCTGAGCTAGGGACAGCTGGAGGTTGTGGAAGACAGCTGGAAGGAGAATATCTGTCAATTTTGGGATTTCTGGGCATAAGTGGTCGGCCTACCACCTTTTATGGTCGGCCTGCTACTTTTGAGGACAAAAATTGGTTTTCCGGAAAGAAAGGTGGTCGGCCAGTGATTGGGAAGTCCAAAGGTGGTTGGCCAGGTATCCAAATTGAAGCCCCAGAAGTTAGCTTTCCAATGGCGCAACCTTGCATTAAAATTCCTCCTATGCAAAAAGTTATGCCTGTTTTGGTGAAGCCGCGCAGATTCGGTCCAACCGGAGTGATGCCCTACTTCAATCAACCATATCTCCCCCGTCCGGAATCGGCTTTAGGAGATTCTTGAGTGCAAAATGAAGCCCCAGAAGTTTTCTTTCCAACGGTGGTGGCCTCATAGCTGGATTACAAGTATGCAAATGAATAGGCCTGATTCAGCTAGGGCTGCTCGACTTTCTCTTAACAGTTCATGCCCATTTTCTCCCCCAACTGGGTTTCTTCCCTCTTCTCTTCTTTTCTTCAACTCCAAACCCCTAAGTAAGGTGTTTTGAAAGATTTTTCAAAGATTTCATCTCTCTTTCATTCGTTTCCACTTTGTCTTTGCTTGGTTTACCGAAAAGCGTAACATTTAACAAAATGCGAGCCTCAGAGCATCGTAGAAACTTTATTTCAAAAATGTTTTGAAAGAGAGGGTTTTAAGGTCTAAAAACCATTCAAAATAGTTTTGGTCCAAAATGGGGTGTGAAGTTGAGATTTGTCTCTCTCCTTGCCGAAGAAACTGAACCTTTGCCCTGTACACCTTTCTCCACCAAGTAAACCATCAGAGGTGCCCAAGTCTTAAGGGCGGTCAAAAATAGGGTGTCTACACACTTAATCCAAACAATGCAACACATAAGCATGGCAAACATGCAATATGACTTAAGTGTGCAAACATGCAACTAACCCAAGCATGCAACAAGCATATAAGCATGATGTCAGGCAACAACCTTGGACAACATGACAAAATGCAATATGAACATGCAAACATGCATGGCATGTAAAGGTGGACAAGTATGCAAAAACATACAAGCATGCGACAACATGGTAAGATGGGCTTACACCAAAGATGGACAGTTCTCAAATAGGTCCAAATCAGTAGCCATAGTGACGGAATTAAACCATCAAAACACACTCAAGCATGCAAAATGCAAAAGGCTCACCAAAGAGGCCTAAGAGGGCAACTCTCGAGAGTTCTTAAGGAGTGACAAATGTGCAAGTGTAACAACACTAGATGCACTGAAATGAGATGATAAACGATGCCAAATCATTTAAACAACATAAAGATAGCATGCATGAGCTAACAAAACACAAAGCTTGCAAAGCCAATTACACTACAGCTATACAAAGCATGAAGGATATGGCAAGGGCAACCCAAAACAGTCCTAGTACATGTTAATATGAGACTAAAACATGCATGGAAGTAAGCCAAAACAAGCTAGCATACAATGCTAAAACATGGGACATGCAAGGCTACAAAAGAGGCAATGCACTACACCTATTGGAACCAATCATGGCATGACTTGGACAACATAAATAGAGTCACATTATGGTATAACAAGACAAAAAATGCACTGAAGTGATGAGCCAAAGGCTTAGGCTTAATGGCATGTACAAAAGTCAATTCTTGAGGCATAAAGCACAAGCTCTATAAAGCATTCAAGGCATGTCAAATGCAAGTGTATGACAACATTTCATGGACTGAAATAGCATATGGAATGAGGGCAAAGCATGCAAACATCACATGTATGGCATGGTAGGGGCCTCAAAACCCAAGACTAGCCTAAGCATTTACACTATAGCTATACAAAGCATGAGTGATATGGCCATGGCAGCCTAAAACAGTCCTAGGACAGCCCAAAATAAGCATAAAATCATGTTAGAGCAAAGCCAAAATATGCTAGTAAGATGAGTCAAAACATCATGCACAAAGGGCTAGTAAACAAGATTTGTTCTACACCTATATGGAGCATGCAAAGGATGATCAAACAAACTATGGATAGGGTCATGACATGCCAAATGATGACCAAATACATGCTGAAATGTAAACCAAACAAGCTAACATGACATGGCAAAGCATGGAGCATATGAAGCTAGTTTAGGGGATTTACACTACAAGTGTATCATGCAAGCATGGAGTGACAAAACCAGCCCAAAAAAGATTCATGGCATGGTAAAACATCACCAAAAACCCACTGAAATGGACTCAACACAAGCTAAGCACACATGATACTTTGATGAGCTATGAATGGAGTTACACTACACATACTAGATGCATGCAAAATATGACCAAACCAGCCATGGACAGGGCCAAGGCAGGTCCTGAAAGTCACAAAAATAGGCCTGAACCAAGCCTCAAAAATGCATAGAGGGATGGTCCTTTGGAAGGCCAAAAATGCAAGCAAAGAGGAACTAAAAGAGAGGGGGCCACCCCCTCTGATTAAGGACCTCAAAACTACACCTTTACCACTAAAAATCCACTGGATTTCAGTGGTAAGGAGGCCAAACCAAGGCTAGCTTGGAGGCCTCAAGGAATGGCTTAAAACAAAGCCAAACAAAGCATGCAAGGGGGTTAAACACCCCTAGCAGCAAAAAGACCTTAAAAAAACTTTAAAAGCACTTAAATACAAGACTTTTTTCAGTTATAAGGAAAGCCCAAATCAATATGCAAGGAGGGCTAAAGTGAGGTACAAGAAGGTGCAAAAATGGGGAAAATACTCACCCTTGAAGACCCTCTTCGAAACCAGCAACTTCAGGGTGTGGAAACCAGTTTTCAGACCTCAAGAAGACCTCCCAAGAAGCTTGGTCCAATGGTGGTGGTGTATCTCTATGTGTTGTAGTGCAAAAGTGCAAGGAAATCCAACTTCTAAGCACAAAATACAAACAATATAGAGAGAAAGAGAGCTTTTTCTCTTAAAAATAGCTGAACCTCCTTTAAGGAGAGAGACTCTCTCCTTATATAGAGGAATGCAAAGCTAAATCTTCTTCAAGAAGCTTTACAAAGGTTCCATCCCTCCATACACGTGTATGGAGGGGAGCAAACAAAAAACCAGCTGGCTCAAAAGATCTGGAGGAAAACTAGCTGAGACAGGGGGGGTGTCGGCCATCATCAATGGCCGACAGTGGCTCACTGATGGCCGACCGGCACAAAGACATGGTCGGTAGTGCACCAAAAGGTCTATTATGAAAGGACCTAGCCAAGGTCCAAAAAAGGGGCAGAAAGGATACAAGGTCCGGGAAGCTTGAATCGGTGACGTTCTGCCGCGGCAGTCTAGTACTCAGCGAGCAATCGAACTAGTTATTGGGTGTACCTACAAGCACAACCAAATCTTAAGGACAGTAAAAAATGGGGTGTCTACACATATCATGGGTGATGTTGAGTCTTTTAACCACCTTCCATCTTTTTGCATCTCTACGGCTTTCCCCTCAGTTCTTTGTAGTCCAGCCATGAGGAAAAGGCTACCTTAGAGTCATTAACCAGGCTATCCTTATTATATCCATGCTTCTCTGGTTCGATTTCCATACTCTTGAGCGTGTTAGCTGCCAATGAGTGTGCAAAAGAAAGAAAAAAATTTGCAAAAGAAAGAAAAAAAGAAAAAAAAATGTGCAAAAGAAAAGGGAAAAAAATGTGCAAAAGAAAGAAAAAAAAAGGAAAAAGATTCACTGATTGAGGGGGAAGCCTCCGCTTTTACTCACCAAATACCCCTTGATTCCTAATGGTTTGACTTTCCTTTGTTGTGCTTAGATTCTTTTACTGAAGGTCTTGCTATTAGATCACTACTAGGATTTGAATATTGTGTTTGTCGAACTCCAAGAATCACACACACACTTTTATCACGGGATCAATTCTTTTCACATAATGCTTCACTTTCTTTTATGAGGAATCTTCTAGAGGCTATGCACATTGTGTTTTCATGTAATTGTGTTTCTTGGATAATCTTGTGTATTTTAAGGTACAAATCAGAAATTCCTTGCTTGCTTCATCATATTTTGTTTGTCTTTTTCTTCTTGTTCATTGTTTTCAGTACAGTGTTTGTGGTTGCTTTTAGTGTGGGAGAGTTTGGTTTATCATTGCAAGAGTTTGTTAGCATAAACACTTTGATTTGTTTGGTAAGAGAGATTGGCTTTAGTTATTTTGCATGTTGCTTTGCACTGCTTCTTTATGGTTTCCTTCTTGCATGCTACTGCTAATTACATCATCATATCCTTACTTGTGTGATTTATGCTTTTACTATAGTTGATTGAGCTTTCTTTGACAATTCATGACAAAAATGGGGAGAAAGTTTGAGGGTGCACATGTCTTAGGATTTTCATCCATTCATGCTACATGTTCTTAAAGTCTTAGGATTTTTATCTATTCATGCTATATGTTCTTAAAATCTCCAATTTACATCTATTCATATTTCCATCTCATGCTTCAAAATAATTTTGTCATATGTTTATTGCTTTTTCATATACTCTTGTGGCACTAATAGTTGTTTTGGAGATTGTGTCACTAATAGCTATTTTGCAGATCATGACCTTAAGAAAGAAGTTTTCTTTTGTTGGTTGTAATGGGCTGGGGTGATTAGGATTTTATTTATTGGGTGTGTTTTGTCATGACATTGCCAAAGGGGGAGATTGTTAGGTTTTTATTCTTGGCAATCCCATTTAAGAAAACTCATTTCAGTTGTAATTGTATTCGATCTTTTATTTCAGTGAGGTTATGAGTTTAGATGCAAATCTAACCCAAATTGTGCCTATGTAGAGGAGTTTGTGATCTTAATTCTTTCATGATTGCCACTTCACTGACTAGGTCGGGGATCGAGCTACCCGGTTAGCTCGCGGGGGTCTACGGGGCAGCGCCCCTTGGCGGGTTCGGGGTAGCGCCCTTAAAGGCAAAATTGCAGTCGAAGTTGTTTGTTCGCTCGAGCGGCCATTTTTACGCTCAAGCAGAGATTGCGACCATTCAGAAGTTTTACTCGCTTGCAAAAGTACTGGGAGTTGTTTTTTCTCGCTCGAACGGCCATTCCTGCGCTCGAGCGGCCATTCTTGCGCTTAAGTGAAGATCACAGATCTGTTTGCTATAAAAGGTGCGGTTTCGTCAGATTTTAGGGGAGGACTTCCAGATCTTCTTCTTGGATATTAGGGTTTATATCTGGAGCTTCTTTGCTAGTTTTCTTTGATGTTTGTTTGAGTTTAACTCATGGTTTGAGAAGTATACATCAAAGGATTGTTTGTTTCATTCAATACAAAAGAGAGTTGTTTTTCGGTGAGTTCCGGGGAATTTGGGCTTGAAGCTTTGGTGGATTCTGGAGTGGCTCATCGTCGCGGATTTGACATTGGCATTGTGGATTCAAGTTGTACAAGACAATTTCGAGGTGAAGACGACGTTGGAAGAGGCACATAGGGGTCGGTTCGATTCGGGTGTGGATTCGCTAGGTAATTGAAAGTACACTAGTGTAATTCCTTTATGTTTTCTTAGTGGATTGTTTTGTGGCTTCTGCCTGTTGTTTTCTTATCACAATTGGAGGTGCTCCAATTGTGGTTTTTCACGTTAAAATTGTTATGTCGATTTGTCTTGATTGTTTGATTATGATTGTTATTTACTACTTAAAATTGATACATAATTACAAATTAATATCTAGGGAATTTCTAGATTTTTCAACATTGTTTTTGTATCTCTAACAGACTGATTCATTCTTATGTTAGTTTCTGTGTATCTAGTGCTTCTATGTTTTAATGATTGGACTATACCAGACTCTTCATCTCTTCAAGACGAATCCAACTCCACTAGAATCATCTTCATTGGAGGTCACATGCGCCTTCACGCACCACCCAAAGTTTGGCCACGTGTTGTGCCGTTGCCGAACGCGCCCTATGTGCCTCTTACTCTCGTTTATGTTAGCGGTTGATACAAGCCCTCAGTCGCCTCATGTTATCTTTCATCGCGTCCTCCTTTGCTATCATGAGCCACGTGTTTCTAACATTATCACTGACGTCAGCCTTAGTCTCTAGTGTGCCGCACCTTTTGCCTACTATCTTGCACCACATGCTCCTCTGCTAACGTGCGCTGTACGTTTTCTGACGTCATCTCTTGTTCCTGTGACGTCAGCCCTAGTCCCTAGTTGACTAGTTTAGTCCAACAACTTTAACCAGCCAATTCACTGCTTTTTCGGTTAATATTTGCCTAGTTCAGAACAATTCCTAATTGTTTTCGGTCTCTTGAATTTGCTAGTGTGTTCTATCTTGGCCAAATCAAATTCTGCAAAGCACTTCTTTTTGTTGCTTTCTTTGAGCATCATGGATCGTTCTGACAACATCCATTCAGTCTCTATTACACTTGATGGATCCAACTATGTTTTCTAGGCCCAAGCTCTCTCTGGATTCATCAAGGGGAAGTGGCTTTGGCGTATTATCATTGGTGCTCTTTCTAAACCTGTTCAGGAAGAAAAAGAGATTGTCTCTACTTTCGATGAGCATCTTGATGAATAAGAAGGGAAGAACTACTAGATTATCACATGGTTTCGAGCTACTTCTATTCCTTCCATTAGTTTTTAGTTTGGTTGTTTTCAGGATGATACCATTGCTTCTCCTGCCAAGGTAATTTGGGATTTTTTTTGAAGGAACATTATCAGACTATCGGACATGCTCAACAACATCAACTCCTACAAACTCTTTATCACATGCACTAAGAGCATGGTTAATCCATCAATAATTTCTTATTCCAGATGTCAACTATCTGGGACTAGTTGGCTCTCTTTGAACCTACTTGGGCACATTCTGAGAATGCACAGTTATTTATTGTTCATAGGAATCAGCAACAGCTATTGTAGTTCATTATGGTTCTTCATAGCACCTTTGAGCTTGTGTGTGCTTCCTTGCTCCATCGTTTTCCCTTATCGACTTTAGAGCAAGCCATTACAGAACTATTGTCAGAAGAAACTCATTTTGAGATGCTCAAAACTCAAAACTTGGATTCTATTCTTGCTACACGATTATCACGGGGTTCTTCATCTTTACTGCCTCCTAGCTTATGCATTTACTGTCGCAACTGTGGCCTATCTACCAATCATTCTTTGGTTCAGTGTTAGGTTTGTGAATGCTTGACAGGTTATCTCCAAAGCAATTGTCCTCGAGCTACCCTTGGTCTTTCATCCAGGAAAGGGTCTTCACGTCTGGGTATCATTCCAAATTTGCCCATGGTTCTCGTTCTGTTGCTGTTGCATCTGAGGGTTCCTCCACTCACCACTCTACTGATTCTACTACTTCATCATTTTTTATGGATGATGTTGAGTCTATTATCTAGCAGATGCTTGCCAAATCCGATACTCTTCATTCTCCTGCTCTTTCAGTAACCTCAAGTAATTCTTCGTGGTATTTTGATTGTGTCTGCTGTAATCATATGATCTTTGATTCTACTATATTTTCTTCTATATCATCATCCTCTTTTGTTCCCACTATACATACTGCTAATGGTTCTCATATGTCTATTAGTCACATTGGTCAAATTTCTACTTCCATTGTGTCTCTTTCTAATGTTTATCACATTCATGCTCTTAAATTAAACTTTATCTCTATTGGTCAATTGTGTGAACTTGGTCTCACAGTTACCTTTTCTGCTAATGGTTGTTTGGTGCAGGATCCTAAGAGGAAACAAATCCTTGGAATAGGCCATTGCAAGGAAGTCTGTTCGAGCTTCTTCATCTTCGCATTCCATCCAAATCATCTACTGCTGCTTCTGTTGTTTCTTCCGCTAGCTCTACTTCTGTCATGTATTCTTTTCACCTTTGGCATTATCTCTTAGGCCATGTCTCTTTTAGTAGTTTAAAAACTTTGGTTTTCTAGTGGTAGGTTAGGTTGCGTTAGTCTTGAAGATATCGATTGTTTACATTATCAAATTACTAAACAGCCTGTATTACCTTTTAATAAAAGTAATTCTATTTCTATTGCCCCTTTTGATCTTGTGCATTCAAATATTTGGGGACCCTTACCCACATTGACCATTAGGGGATGGGGAGTCTAGATATTTTGTGATTTTTGTTGATAATTTTTCTAGTTATAGTTGGATATTTCTTCTCAAAAATCGGACTGAACTTAAATAGATTTATTATGATTTCTCTGCTATGGTCCACACTCAGTTTTCTCATATTATTAAACTCTTTCATTCTGATAATGCTATGGACTACTTGGATTCTGATTTTCTTTCCTTTCTTCGCACACATGGTGCCCAATCTCATCGTTCTTGTGCAGGCACGTCCTAACAAAATGGTCGTGTCGAAAGAAAGTATCGTTATATTTTAGACATTATCCAGGCCCTTCTTATCTCCTCTTTCTGTTTTGAAAAGTTTTGGGGGGAAGCTGCTCTCATTACTGTCTACACCATAAATCATGTGCCTACTCATCTCATAACCAATCTCTCTCCTTTTGAGCATTTGTATGGGTCTTCTCCTACATACACACCACTCCTAAAGTTTTTGGTTCTGCTTGTTTTGTTCTCCTTCAACCTCATCAACACACTAAACTAGAGCCTCTTTTTCGTCTTTGCTGTTTTCTAGGGTATGGTATAGAACATAAAGGGTATCGCTGTTGGGATCTAGTCTCCAAGCGTCTTCATATTTCTTGTTATGTGGTTTTTTAGGAACACAAAATGTTCTTTACTTTTTCTAAGTTTCACTTACCACAGGGTATTTCCTAATTTTTACTGATCTTTCTATAGACTTGTTGTCTCCTAAATTTGATGCAGATTCTTGTCCAATGGTTGCTGCCTATGCTTATTGTCCATCCTGAGGTTTTTGTATCTAACAATGGTCCTATGCCTTCTCCATTACCTCTTGTGGAGCTTCCTCCATCCCCACCATATTTTTCTCCAGCAAATCGTCATTCGACTCGTGTAAAACAACCTTATGTTATTCTCCATGATTATATTGTTGGTTTTATTTCTTTTTTCTCTCATGAACCTACTTCCTATCCTGAGGCTTATTCTAACCCTCTTTGGCAGCAAACTATGACTGATGAACGGTAGGCTTTGGATAAAACTCATGCCTAGGATGTGGTTGATCTCCCTTCTAGAAAGAGTGATGTTAGTTGCAAATGGGTGTATAAGATCAAAACTCATTCTGATGGTTCCATTAAGCATTACAAAGATCGTCTTGTTGCCCGGGGATTCACTCAAGAATATGGGATTGACTATGAGGAAACATTTGCTCTTGTTGCTTGTCTTACTTTAGTTCGTAGCTTACTAGCAGTTGTTGCTACTCGCCACTAGGGTCTTTGTCAGATGGATGTCAAGAATGCTTTTCTCAATGGTGATCTCACTGAGGAAGTTTATATGCAACCTTCTCTTGGTTCTTCTGTTCCGTCCATCAAAGTTTGTAAACTTCATCGTGTTTTGTATGGTTTGAAACAAGCTTCTTGTGCCTGATTTTCCAAGTTCAGTTCATGACTTTGGATTGTCCTCCAGTGCCTATAATTTTGCTTTGTTTATACGTAAGATAGAGCGTGGTACTATTCTTCTTCTTCTCTATGTGGATAATATGATCATCACTGGGGATGACACAATGGGTATCACTAGTCTCAAATAGTTCCTCAGTCGCCAGATTGAGATGAAAGATTTGGGTTTGCTTAGCTACTTTCTCGACTTGGAAATTTCTCACGATCCTTCTGGTTATTTTCTCACCCAGGCTAAGTATACCTTTGCTCGCTTGACTCGTGTTGGTCTTACCGATTGCAAGACTTTTACTACTCTAGTTGATCCTCAAACTCGTCTCACACCTCTTGACAGTCATTTGTTGTCTGATGCTACTTTATATCGTTAGCTGGTTGGCAGTCTTGTCTATCTTACGGTTACTCGTCCAAACATTGCCTATATTATTGTTCACATTGTCAGTCAATTCATGGCTACTCCTCGCTTTCCGCATTATGATGCTCTGGTTCGCATTTTGCAATATCTTAAAGGCACTATGTTTCATGGTCTTCACTACTCAGCACACTCGTCTCTACAGTTACATACATTTTTTGATGCAGATTGGGCTGGGGATCCTACTGACCGCCATTCTACTACAGGGTTATGCTTCTTCTTGGGTGACTCTCTTATTGATTGGTGTAGTAAAAAGCAAACTCTTGCTGCTTATTTTAGTACTGAGGCTGAGTATTGTGTCCTTACAGACACTACTCAGGAGCTTGTGTGACTTCGTTAGTTTCTTTCTGATAGGGCTGGGCATAGGGTTATCCAAACTGCCCAACTTGCGCAACCTGAACCGATCCGCATACAAATGGGTGGTTTCGCAGGCATAATGTGGGTGGATGCAGTTTGGAATATGGCATTATTTCGGGTTACGAGTGGGTTACTGGTAAAAACGGTAACCTGCAAGAACCTGCCTGCACACTTTTTTTTTTAGGTTAAACCTGGACCGTTGATTTCTTTCCAATATAGATTCATCATATCCTAGATATTTTTGCCCAAACCAAACCCTAATCTCTCAATAGCAGCAGAGCAACCTCTCTCTTCTCATCTCACTTACTGTTGTTCATACTCGTTCTTCCATCTCTCTCTCTCTTTGTGTGGCGACTGGCGATCGGTGATCGGCCTTCGCAAGTTTACAACAATTGATGATCAAATTTAATCAGTGATCGAATTGAATTAGTTTGCCTTTGCAACTTCGCAATACCTTCTTTGGCAACACCTGCGTGTCGATCGATGATAGAATCAAATCAGTTCACCATCGCAAGTTCGCACCACCTTCTTTGGCAACATCTCTGGTTGTAGTTGCTACATTATCGTTGAGGTCTGTAACGCCCTTAAAATTAACCCATTGTTTATATATCATTGCCATGCAATATAAAAAGGAAACAATTAATTATCCCATTCATCAGAGTATTACTAGATAAAAGCATTACATGTAACATCAAATAAAATGCCCTACGGGCTTACATCTTTCCAAGCCAACACTTGGACACAAAAATATGAGTTCTAACTCAAATACAAGTAAAGCCCTAGGCTTGAATGTTTACATGTACTAACAAATAAAACAACTAACTAAAGATAGTCTTCAAAATCCAAAAGCCAAATCCTCCCAAGCTAAGTCCTTGGAGGTAGCTTATCACCTGAACCTGAAAATGATGTTCCCATATAGGGTGAGCCACAGCCCAGTAGAAAAATACTAAACCAAATATAAGCATTGAATAAAGCATTAGCATTCAATAGATGGATAACACAAATTATCAGTTCCATTTTCCATTCATTATTCAACATGGCTCAGAACCTGGCCAAACTTACAACAGTGAACTATATATCATATTCACAATAATTCCAATAACGACAACATAAATGAGACTCAGGCTCATACACTTCATACTTCCAGATTGATGCACATTTTAGTGCTGTATCAATAACATGTAGAAACACTTCAATATCAATAAGCACACATAAAAGTGATGCTAATGGAGTCCATCCCCTATCTCCTCCCAAACAAAATCCGGTTTAGAGGTCCATCCCCTATCTTCCCCTAAACCGTGGAGTACATCCCCTATCTCCTCCCACACAATATGCAAATGCATGCTCAATCAATACATGTATTTTCTGTATTAATTCAATAATCAAAACAATGACTTAACCAATATGATTAGTTTCAGTTATCCCTAATCCACATGCAATGTCTACAACAATCACGACTATCCTCCACCGATAGCCCAAAACAGTTATTTCTAGACTGGAAATAAATAAATCAGCAATTCAATAGGCGAGTGATTTAAATTAACCAACTACCCCATTTAATCAATAAATTCCTCAATTTCATGAATTTAACCAATTTCCCCAATTTTCTTAAATTAATTATACAAATCAATTTATTAAGACAATTAGGGTTTTTCCCAAAATTACTAAAATACCCCCAACATATCAAAATACCAAAACTTAGAACAAAACTTATACATTGGAGTAGGAAATCCCTACCTCGAAGAAATTAACCCAAATGGAGAAGACGGAGATGAAGACTCAAAATCCAAAGTGCTCCAAACCCAAGATTGCTCAGATTAAAATGTAGCCCTCGACCCACTCTATCTTTTTAATAAAGGATCTAGGGTAGAAAAGCACTCTACGTAGATCAAACCTAAGAGAGAAGGTGTGTAGAGGGAGAGAAAAGTCGGACCTAGGGTTTGGAATAAAAAAGGAGATGAAAAAGTGATTTAAAACCCGCTGCTGCCTATTTAAACCTGACAGGCTCGCTCGAGCGAAGACTTGGTCGCTCGAGCGACCAGACACAGAAAAACCTCGCTCGATCCAAGAATGCCTCACTCGAGCCAACAACTCAGAAGCTCGCTCGAGCGAAGAAAAGCTCGCTCGAGCGAAGAACTCAAACCCTCAGGTCTGCAACCAGACGCACGCTCGAGCGAAGGAACGCTCGCTCGAGCGAAGAACAAACCAGTTCACTCGAGCGAAGAAAAGCTCGCTCGAGCCAATAAACACTGCTCTCAGGTCTATACTAGACGCAATCGCTCGCTCGAGCGAAGAAACCCTGGCTCGAGCCACCAGACACAAAAACAACCCTCGCTCGAGCGACCAAACCCTCGCTCGAGCGACCAACCCAAAAACTGGACAGCAACACTTGGTTTCCGAACCCAACCAACCTATAACAAAACCTGCCCAACATATCCTATAACTCACAAATAAGGAATTAAAGGACAACAACAACAATATAATAACAACTGAATCTACGGAACATAAGTCCGGGTACAACAACCAAATGGGAAAAGACCGGGGTCGCTATAAGGTCTATTTCTATTTTGAATTTTTTATTTTATTTGATTTTATTTTTTTGTGTTTTGAAGAACTCTTCTTTATCTGAATCAATATATATTTTTGTGAATCATGTGTTTTGATTATATATTGATCAGTAGGTTAAAGTTGTTATTGTTTCTTTTTAGGCAGCCAATGGAATTACATGAATGAACAAATTAAAGAAGGCCACGAAGAGTTGATGAATCTCGGTGTTGATTTATGTGTATAAGGATATAATTTCAAAAAAGAAAAAAGAAAAAAAAAGACATTTTATAGATTTGATTTGTTGTTTTTGTCATTTGGGGTTCTGAATGTATTTTCTTGTAGTTTTTTTTACTGTTTAATAACGTTTGATTTTGTTATGGTTAAAGGGCAACAATTACAGTTAAAACACACTTTAGATGCCAATTATTATTATTATTTTTTTTTAAAACTTTTGAAATGATGTAAAGAAAAAGAAATGCTTTGCGAGAGTTGTTTCTTATACATTATAATGTGATGAGTAGTGAATTATGTTGACTGCAGTCAAGAAAATGAAAAATGACAAACTGTTAGGGGCCAATTTTGTTTTTTTGATATTAAGAGCATAAATTGATGGTTTTTTTTGTACTTGCATTGAGTTTTAGATGCCACATTTTTGTGGAGAGGGAGTGCAGAACAAGTGCTTCTCTATTAATTGAAAATCATGGTATCTTTTTTTATGATGCTCGAAATGATGTTAACATTGTGAAGGAATGTAAAGAGAAGGTTGCATACTTACATTCTAGATATTTTGACTTTTGTGTGTGTTTTAGTGGAATGCCAAACAAAGAATCCTTAATTTGTTCATTCATCTAATTGCTTGATGTTAGAATTTAAAATCTCTCTGTTTCTTTATCTGAAAGGTTGTTGAATATTAATATTGTTGTTGAAAGGTTGTTGAATATTTCTATCTCAAAAGCAAGCATAAATTTCTTTAGACCGAACATTGATATTGTTTTGTTTTGTCTGTTTGCTTGAATCATGCAAGCTCTTCTCTTAATGCTGATTCTTTATCTGTTTCTATTTTACTACTTTATTTGTTTTACCTAACTAGTTTTGTGTCATCAATTTGTGGTGGGGTTACCTAACTAATTTGTTTGTTTTATTTTTGTTACATAGGATACTGAATCCTAGATTACGTTGCTGAATTGCCTAATCTCAAAATTTTGTAAGTTCATTCTAATTGGCATACTTACAGAGATTCATGGTTTCTTGATTTTAAGTTAATATTGATTTGATATCTCTAAGCATAGAAATGCTTTATTTGTGTTCTTATTCTTTAATTAAGAATCTTTTTCTATTTTGGATTTTTAATATTTTCAAGAACTCTTCCTCATATAGACTTGTTGTGTTTTTAATTTTATAAGTTTTAATTCATTAATTATTAATATTGGAGCATTTTTTTATATTACATTTATCATTTAGTTCTTATTTAATTTTCATTCTAATAATTTTTGTAATCCAATTTGAATGGAGGATAATGTTGAATCTCCCGTAATCAATCTTTTACCTCTAGAATCCTTTAATTCTCAAATGAATCCTTCCTTAGCCAAACCCGACCCTAAGCCTCGTAGACCTCCAAAGAAAAAGAGTGAGGGTGGAGGGGGGAGAACACCATCCACAGTTTGGGATCATTTTGATAAGGTTGTAGGGATTGATGGGAGGCGTAGAGCTGTATGCAAATATTGCAAGAAAGACTATTTGGCAACTCTAGACTTAATGGAACTAGCAATTTGGGGAGTCATACACCCAATTGTAAAGAATATCCAAATAGGATAAAGATGGTCAACAAACATTAAATCTTAAACCGAAAAAAATGAAGAGGGTATTGAGGTTGTAGCAACAACTTTTTAATTTTGATGCTTGTAAAAGGGCTCTTGCGGAGATGGTTATCATTATGGAGTTGTCATTTAGATTGTGGAGGGAGCTGGGTTTAGAAGATTTTGTAATGTCATGCAACCCAAATTCACACCAATTCCCTCTTGTCATACCATATCTAGAGAAGTGCTTAACATATTCAAGAATGAAAGGGATAAGTTAAAGAAGGCCATGAAGGGTCGTAGAATTTGCTTTACTACAGACACTTAGACATCTATTCAGAATTTGTGTTACATGTGTTTGATTGCTCGTTTCATTGATGATAACTGGAAACTTCAAAAAAGAATCATAAATTTCAACAAGTTGAAGATCATAAAGGAGAAACATTGGGTAGAAAAATTGAGTCGTGTTTGATTGAGTGGAACATTGATAGCATATTCACCTTAACAGTTGATAATGCTAGTTCTAATCGTCTTACCATTCAATATTTGAAAACGATAACCAAAGATTGGAAAAGGGACTATTTTGCAACATGAGCTTATTCACATGTGTTGTTGTGCACATATTCTTAATCTTGTAATGAGTGATGGGTTGAAAGATATGGACGATTCTATTGTCAACATTAGACTTGCGGTGAGATATGTGAGGCCTTTTCCTCATAGGCATGATGTTTTTAAGAAGTGTGTGGCCACACTCAAACTTGATTCAAAAGCTCTTGTATACCTAGATGTACCAACTAGGTGGAACTCTACCTATTTAATGTTGGAGGCCGCCGAAAAGTATGAGAAGACTTTTAACCGCTTGAAGTTTGTGGATTCCGATTTTGAACCTTATTTCAAGGATGTTGATGGTGGCATAAGGAGAAGTCCGAATAAGTTGGATTGGAAAAAAATATAGATTGTTTTTGAGGTTTCTAAAATTATTTTATCTTGCAACTAAGAAGTTTTCGGGGTCTCTCTTTGTTATTTCAAATTCGTTTTACAAAGAAATGTTTGTTATTGAAAGCAAAATTAACCAATTAATTTTGGAGGAGGATGATACTTTGAGTACAATGGCAAAGATTGAAACAAAAGTTTAGCAAGTAATGGGGGGATGGAAGGAATATCAATTTGTTATTGTATGTTGCAATTGTTCATGATCCTACCAAAAAAATGGCATACTTGGAGCTTTGCTTTGTAAATTTATTTCTTGGAGATAATAAGAAGGTGGAAGATATGGTAGACCAGGTTAAGAGTTGTTTGAGTCGTTTGTATAGCCATTATGTTACACTTTATCCTTTAAATGAGAAACTTCCAAGTGTGAGTGAAGTTTCAAATATGGTGGAAGATGATGATGATGATCCTTATTCTTTGGTTGACTCCCAATTTAATTCCTATTTGGAGAGGCGATGCACTAGTGGATCTAAGTCGGAATTGGAATAATATTTGTCCGAAGTTGAACATTTTGCAAAGAATCAAACATTTGAGATTTTGGATTATTGGAAGGTGAATGCAACCAAATATAGAGTGCTATCGTAACTTGCAAGGGATGTGTTGTCCATGCCTATTTCTACCGTTAGGTTGGAGTTGGTTTTTAGTATACGCGGGGGGAGGGGGGTATTCTTGACCCATTTCGTAGTTCACCCTTGTCTTCTATGGTTGAAGCTCTTGTATGTACTCAAAATTGGCTTTGAAGCAACCTTCAAATTTCTCTTCGAAAAGCGATGGATGATGTGGAGGAATTTGAGCAATATGACTCAGGTAATATGTGAATTTATTTATCTTCATTTTTATTTGTATTGTTTATTTTATTATGTAAGTTTTATTGATCTTCTTTTGTTGACTCCTAACTAGGTACTTTGGAGTCAAGCTCATCTTCAAGTTCAACCTATAATATTGATGCTATAATTGAACTCTAATATCCATTTCCTCATTGATAAATTTTTCATATACTCAACACATTTTTCTTACTATATTGAGATGCAATATATACACATTTGTTTATCTTTTCATTATTTTATTCTTTTACACTTTTTTTTTCAAAGGAATTATGAAGATCGAAGATTAAATTATATATTTTCAGTTTGTTTTGTGCAGGGTTCATCAAACATATGCATGAAATTGGAATTTTTGAAAGTCGGATGTGATTCATGATTGAGTTTGCGAGTTTGCAAATGTTTTTATTTTATTTAATGGGTTTGAATTGGATGAAGTTTGACAACAATTTATTATTTTTTTATTATTACATTTTGGATGAATGTAAAAGTTAATGAAGAATTACTTTTGGGTAAGTTTAGGATTTTGAATGATTTTATTTTAATTGTAATGTTGGGCAATGAATGATTTTGATAATTTAGTTTAGGATTTTGAAAGATGTGCTTGTGTTAGTTTATGATTTTATTTAAAAGTTTAGGATTTTGAATGATTTGCTTGTGTTAGGAATTGATTTTGTTGTGTTTTTTATTTTATAATTTTTAATTCATTAATTATTAATGTTGAGCATTTTACAAAATGGGGAGAAAATGGCCCAAAATAAATATTTACAAAACGAGAAAAAAAGGACCAAAAATAAATTGTTAAAGAAAAAAGACCAATATGCAAACCGCCTGCACATTTGCGAACCCTATTCACACAAACCGCAATCCGCACTATGGGCAATTGCGGGTTCAATTTTTCCCAAACCGCACATATGCGAGCGGGTGCAAACCACAACCTGAATTGTCTAAAACCGAACTGCGAGCACCCCTACTGTCTGATATGAGAGTTTCTCATCCTACTGCCACCAATGTATACCGTGACAATCAAAGTTCTATTCAGATCGCAAATAATGATGTCTTCTATGATCACACCAAGTATATTGAGATTGATTGTCACTTCATACGATAACATGTTATGAGTGGTACTATTCGTCTTATCTTTGTTACCTCTGCTGATCAAATAGCTAACATCTTCACCAAAGCTCATCCTCCAGGATGCTTTTCTGATTTACTTTCCAAGCTCAACTTGATGCATAGGGGGGGGGGGGGGGGTTAAATATAGTATATATTCTCTGTACATTTATATACCTGTGTATTACCATAGTTAGCTTCTTCTCTCCTATATAAAGGAGTTTGTACCTATTCATTATTATTCAATTCGATACAAGAGTTTCTCTTTTCTCTTTTCCTTCTACTCTCATAACATGATGAAATTAAGATTTTGAGAATTGTCTTGTTGAGATTTATCAAACATGATTAATGTCTACCATGAATTTTATTGTCTGCCCT
This sequence comes from Camellia japonica, assembly GCA_030407325.1. Classification (NCBI taxonomy): domain Eukaryota; kingdom Viridiplantae; phylum Streptophyta; class Magnoliopsida; order Ericales; family Theaceae; genus Camellia; species Camellia japonica. The sequence goes on from JAPPVO010000007.1 coordinate 64,510,716, forward strand.
AACAATAACACAATAAAATTTTACTTTGTTAATTCACCTTGCTCAAAAAATCATAAAAATAATTATGGACATTCCTATATATATGTTGAACATGTGTAGGAAACATTTTTCAAAAATTCAATTCCAATGATTACATAAAAGTGAAAATAAAAAGTTTTTGTACAGTAAAATTCTTTCACTAACCTTCAACACATGTTGCCCGTTATCATCACTATCACTGATATCATTAATCATCACAATAGTCACAACATTTTGAAATTTCATATTAAATTCCTTTTGATTTTAAATAAACAAGATCCAAAATTGATGAAAAAATAAAAATAAAAATTAACTTCTTTAAAAAATCATGAAAATAATTGTGGATGTTTCTAAATATATGTCTAATGAAACAATTAAAAAATTAAATTCTGTTGATTAGATAATAAATAAATAAAAAAATGTATAGTGAAATTTTACTCTATGTTTGTTGAATAGAAAAAAATAAAAATGAATTGCAATTCAACTACACCAAAGACAAAGACAATGGTGGCTTTTTTTACTAGTTTGGATCTCGAAAGAATGACTTCAATGACAAGACTAAATATGAGAAGATCTGAAAACTTCTCATACCTTACAAAAATGACAATTTCAATTCCACCGACAATGACCACATAGAATGGGTTGTTGGTAATTGTCGTCGATGATTTTGATATAGGATGACGTACAAAACATATTCATATCTCGATGTGGTGATCATTGCCACCATCGGGTGATGTTAGCGGTAATGTGTTGGAACCACCATAACGGTGGAAAGTGACCATATATGTCACACCCCCAAATTATTCAAAAACAAGACAATGTCCAACATGGCATATATATAATAACAAACAATGATTACTAGATTAGTACTATAGGTTCTCTTTCTCTTTGAACTACAAGTTGAGACTTACAAATTACATGTTGAATTTTCACAGTTCAAGAAGCTAGAGACAATCGTAACAAATGCCCTACGAGCTTATAATCTCCAAGGCAAGGCCTTCATTGAACAAAAAAGACTCTTGGTCCCAAAACAAAACAAAACTCTGAACTAACATATCACATATTCAAAGTATTTTTGACTCAAACAATAGGTTGATCCACTTCTACTTCATTGGGGTGGTTTGTAACGCCCTGAATTTCTCACAAGAACATGCCAAGACAAGCACAATAATATACCCAAAAAGTCATCTTTCTCATTGAACTAAGAGTTAAGAGATTACAATTCATCATGTACATTCCCATAATATTCGGGATTCGCATTCCAGTTCAATGAACTAGATGGCCTTACAAAATATAAGCCTCTAGGGCATACAATAACAACAAAATAAATTTGATAGTCTTATTAAAAAAATCGCAATTTAAAATAACAAAACACCCGTGAATCAACTTTTCCCAAAAGGAGCTATTGCTTATTTCAATCCATCAGTGAGGTGGTACTTCATCATTTCCTGAAAAATAAAAATACGGTTGAGCTATATGCACAGTAGGAATGCTTTTAACCAAGTATTTAATCACTTGAATAAGATTATGGTATCCTTGCGACAAAACATTACAAGGGAACTTGTCTTCACACGTAATCCTTATCAATCATATAGATACATGACAACCAAACAGTGACAGTTACATTTCATGTCCTCAAGCACAACAATTAAACAATCACATCCATAGAAAGCAAACCATGAGTCCCCCTATAAGAGTCCAATTAAAAACACTATTTGCTTTTGTTTTAAAACCGCCCCCACATTTGTCGACTATTAAACGACAGTGAGTGTGCACCCAAAGAAAACATTCATTTTTCTACTTTTGCCGACTACAATTACGGCAATACTTTGTGGACACCTAAAAACATTTTTCCCATATTAATCCAGCGATAAGCCTAGACAGGGCATTTGGGCACCTTTTTAAACTCCCCGTGCGGTACCAACACAACACGATATTTCCAAAACTGACTCTTACCAGGACTCATGCACAATTAACAATTCAATCACATTTTATTCTATCAACCAGCATCCAACGTTACACAAGTATGGAATGCAACACAACATTCAAGAGATATAACATCCAAGCCATAATTCCTTTACCATGTCAACATCCACATGTTTCATCTCTTTATTATTCACCATATTTCATGAATCAAAGGAAATTCCATTCAATTTGGTGTTTTCTACTCAAATTGAGAATTTTGGGTTTTACCAAATTTGGGGGTTTTTCTCTTTCATCAAAGATATGGGCTTTAACAACATTTATATACACATTTTGAAAAAAGAGAGTTAAGAAATTTCAAGCAAAAGTCAAGTAAAATGGTTGATTTAGGTAAAACAAGGGATTAATGCAATAATATCCTCAAATTAGCTCATAAGTCATAACAACACCATGAAATCTCTTCAAAACAAGGAAATACTAGGGTAAAAGTATCCCTACCTTAAAGAAGTGAAAAGAAAACTTGGAGAAGCCCAAAGTTGATGAAACCTCGAAGTCCTCAGATCAAAAGAAAGCACTTGACATGCTCTACGACCTTTCTCAAAGGACCCAGGTGAGTAGATCTGAAGATCTAAGTGGGAAAAATTTGAGTTTAGAGAGAGAAGAAGAGAGACTCACGGTTTGAGAGGAAAAAGGAGAAGAAAATCATGAGAGATAAGTGTTTTCTATTTATAGTAATAGAAAAGTAGCCCTATAGTCATTGAAAAGAATAAGTCCAAAACCCCCCAAATATAGGGCCCATTCGAACCCAAAGTTCTGGAAATAAACATGCAGGGGTTGACCCTTAAGACAGTGGGGTCGACCCTTAAGAAGAAAAGCTAGAACATTAATGTTTGCTACAGACAAGGGTCGACCTTTGAGACCAGTGGTGTCGACCCTAAAAACTAGTAAAGACACCAAGAATAGGGAGACAAGGTGGTGTCGGCCCCAGGAACCCATGGTGTTGATAGCAGAACATAATTTCTAAGTTCCCAAAGAACTTTTCGACGAAACTAAGTGCCAAAGAATAATCTCAACAAGTCTAAATCAAATTGTACCCCTCCAAAATCAAGATACAACAACTCCAAAGACTCCCAAAAAGAAAACAAAAGAATTAAATACACCCTCCACTAGATTAAAACATACGAGTGTTACACGGTTGCTGCTCACCAAGTCCTAAAATTTATTAGATAGGAATGAGTAATTTCCCAGTAGAGAATATATTTTACCAAGTATATAAATATTTGATTTAAAATACGCATAACCCATGACCCTTTTCCCATGAACACTAGCCCCACAATCTCATATTCCAATGCATGTCGTTCCAATTAATTCCACATTTCTCCATCCTCACACGGATGGCAAGTAGGCACATCAATCTTCCACATTCATCGTCCTTACACGATCGACGTGTGGACACCTCAAGCATTCCCACATTTATCTTCCTCGCATGATTGGGCAATTAGGCACCTCAGTTTCCCTACACGGTTAATACCATATCACACATCAAACCAACCCAAAACTCTAATCTTATCTCAACACAAGATGTCTCAACACATTCCGAATTCACCCATTGATTCCTATATATTTACCAACCAAGACCCATGAACCATGATTAAGGTTTCACAAGCAATTGAGGCTTTTCCTTCTATTATTTCATTTTCCAAGATTCATGGTGTATACCTTGTTTTTCATTAAACCATAACTAATTATTCCAAAAATTTTAAGGTAAGAACCATCAATCAGCATTAATACCCATATACCAATCACTCATCCCACATCACACACATATTATGAAATTAACACATAATCAAACCAAAACATAGATATACAAGGTTAAAAATATTCCCACCTCAAGGTTGTGTGTGTAGAGATGAAGACCTAACGAATGCACTTCCAAGATATCATGATCCAATCGGTTCAAAATGTAGCTTTCAACAAGATCAACACTTTTGATGAAGGAACAAGGATGGGTTCTTGTTATAAATAATGAAATCTAGTGTTTTGGTATTAGGGTTTTTGTAATGGAGGAGTGAGAAGAAGAAAAGATGGAAAAAGTGAGAGAAATGAGTCAAAAAGTGCATTTTAAAATATCTGATCCTGAACAGACCGCTCAAGCGAACCTTCTATCGCTCGAGCAATGAAGAGATTTCAAACATATTGCTCGAGCGATCACTTCATCGCCTCAGTGGTAAACACAATATCCCCTCAATGGTAAACACAATATCCCAGAAGTTTTGCAGGTCTACAGTGAAATTACTAAAAGCCTCACATTGCTGCTCGAGTGACCACTTGACCGCTCGAGTAGTCTCGACTGTAAAAAGTTAAGATACGTAGAGCCTCGAATCACTGCTTGAGCGACCACTTGACCGCTCAAGTAATCTCCCAAAATAGAATGTTACAATATATGATGACGACTTCAGACAAGGAGCTGGATTACTAGCAAGAGTTTTAATGATGGGAAAGATGATGACAGTAGTCGAAGACTTATATTAAGAGAGTGTTTACTTGGTGGTGTAATAAAACATAAAAGGTAAATTTGTTTATAAAAATAAAAGACATTGTTATTGTGTAAGGCATCTATTTTGATGGACTTTATACATTAAAAATTAGGGAGATTTAATGAAAAATCCATTTCATGGACTGGTACCCCAATCAGCTGATAAAATATTATTGTATTCCAATAGGTCCTATATATTTGGACTTATGTTCCGCCAGATTCTTTTTTCCATATTTGACGTCTTTTATAGACAATTTTAACCATTTATACTATTTAAAAATGAAAAATCTATAATCACTGAATATTTCTTCGATAAAGAAGATGAAAACTCTCTCATCTCTCTCCCTTTTTTGCTCTGTTTCTCTCTCTCACTCTCTAGATTGATGGAAACACATTATCTTTCTTTGTTTCTCTCTCTCTCTCTCTCTCTCATACTTTCTCTCTCTAGATTGCTCTTAATTTGTCCATGTCTCACAATGTCTCACCATCTCTCTCAATCGTCACTTGCATTGTCAATCTCGGTTCCGCCTCTCTCTGTTTTTGGTTTCATCTCTCTAAAGAGACGACGATTCACTTTTTTTCATCTTTGACGATGACGGTCTCACATGCCTCTCAATTTCTCACCTTTATTCGTCGTGTTTTATTGGTAGACTAAATTGATGATTATTCTAACTCATCAATGTGAATATCTACACTGTTAGAATATCAAAAAATTTTGAAACAGTAAAACTACGTTGTGAATCTTCTCATTACTGTAATAGTTTTCACATTGAGAGCCTTTTTGTTGTCTTTAATAATTGTTCCAATTTGTTAATGTGAATCTTCACATTGTTTAGAATACCTTATATCAAAAAATCCTAAAGGGAGAATTAAATCAAAGGATAACACAATATTAGTAATGTCAATGTTCTCATAAATGTATTTCTACTAACAACACTATAGTGATAACTACTTATTGTGAATGTTCACATTTTTCATAATAATGTGGTTGTAAACAAATTGCAATATTATGTTCCTATGTCCACATTAATCATATACATGATGTTTTTTTACCTACATATGTAAATGTTCACAGTTCAATATCCAATGTAAACACTTACATTAGTCAAAATCATATCAAATTAGAAAAGTGTGAACATTCAAATATGGGTCAGAGTTTTTGTTTGCACTCCTCAGAAATTCCTATTACCACTCAGGAAGTCCTGCTAGTGTGAATACAAAAAGCTTGTTGATTAAATGCGGGCATGCCAGAACTTCTGAAGCTAGTTCAAAGTGTAGGAATTGTTGAACATTTCTGACTTCTAACACGGAGAAATGACTGTGTGTGGTTAAGAGGAACCACCACTGGTTCAGATCTTACCCCAATGAAGAGGACTTTTAACAAATTTATAGGTGCCAAATATAATTAGACTAAAATTGTAACTTGCATTGATTGGAAATGAAGTACAATTGGTAATCTAAGGTAACTAAGCCGCTAAAGGAACTAAGCTATGAAGCTAAGATAATTGAGCTATGAAGCTAAGATAATTAAGCTATGAAGGAATGGTTGGGGACCCCTTCAAATGTTGCACTTGGAGCTCTTTATATAGTGTTGAAGAAGCCCGTAATTCTGCTCAACTACTAGAAATGTAGCAGCTCTTCCCGGTGACATGTGTCCTTGATCCTTGATCCCCTCAAGAGTAGGAGTGGTTTTGATCTTCAAAGGCTAATGCCTATCTCCATCACTTTGACTTGGTCCATTGAGCTCCCATAGGCCGTTTGTAGACACCTCATTTTTGATCACCCGCAAGACTTGGGCACTTTGTCTTGAGCACTCGATGATGAAAGTTGCGTTGTCAATGGTTCGAATTCTCAACGAAGGAATCTGGTTTTCAGCTCTAAAAAAATCTCAACCTTTCATACCCACATTGTCTATCCCTCAGAAATCCATCTTGTAGCACTGTGCCAACCTATACTGAGCTTGAAATAGAGGAACAGGGGAGCCACATTAGGGCCTGTCCGTGCCTTATTTGGGGCCAGCCATGCCTTTTGGGCGAGAAACACTGCTTTGGGCGGGAATCCGCCAACTGTCTATTTTTAAAGACATTTGTGACCTATTTGGCTCAAATTCTATAAATATGAGCTGATATCTCTGTTTTGAGGGTTAGAAAAATTTCGAGGACCCGAACACACCTTTGAGAGCTCCTTCTTCCTTTGTAAGCTAGCTTTGTGATAGTGTATCATCCTTGAACCATATCTATACATCATATACACCCTTAGAGCTGGACCTTGGAGCCTTGGTTGAGCCTTGAGAATCATAATTCAACCTTGAGAGTGTGCTAGGATTAAGTTTGGTTTACAACCAAAGCTTGCTCTCTTCAAGAGGTATAAGCTTGTTACCTTTTTCCTTGCTTTCATTACAATCTCTCTCTATCTATTTCTTGTGTTTTTATGTTGTTTTGGATCCATTCCAAGTGTTAGAAATTGTGGTTGAAGAGCTACCAAAGGTAGAGAGACTTAACACCCTTTCTTGCACCTTATTTCATAGCTCATTCCCTTTGTTTTACCACTATTTTTCTTGGCTTAAAAACTGATTTTCAGAGTTTAAAAGGGCTAAAAAAGAATGATTTAGAAGTCCAAAAAGTGGAGGGGTTAGCCACCTCTCCTTGGTCTTGTTTAGTAGTTTTGTATCTCTTTGTTTTTGGCTATGTTTTGTACTCTTTTAAACATACTTTTAGCTACTATTTTTTATGTTTTAGGGGCTGCTTAGGGCTGTTTTAATTCATTTAATTAGTTTATGCTTTGAATACTTTGCTTGTTGTGCTGTACATCCTCATGGCTTCGGTTGCTTAGGCCTTAGCCATCGAGTCATTCGAGTTGATAGCTTTCTTTACTTAGTTTCTATGTAAAGAGTTCCATTTTTGGTAATAATCAACTTTGCATAATCATTTCTATACTTTCCCTGCATTCTTGGTTTTCTTTGTTTGAGAGTTGTTTCAAGAGATTGATTGTTATTTAACGCATGAGAAAGAGACCTCCTATGCTCAATGGATTAATCTCTTCGGAGGTTCATCGTCAAGTCATAGTCTCTCTTTCATGCTAAGGATCACTTCTCGTTTGACATTTCTCTTCATTTAGTGGACATAAATATCACTTTGGGACAAAATGATTAAAGAGTGGAAAGGTAAGTCAAAAAGGAATAATAAAATTGGCTTAAAATCAATGAAACCGACATAAAGAAGATCAATAAAGTTGGTTGGATTTGGCTGGACATTATGCCAAGTCCATCGCGTCAAGAGTCATCATTTATTAATTGATGATATTTTGATGAATTTTAAGGTGTGTCTACCTCCCTCTTTGAGTTAACTTCATGATAGGAGGGAGGGGTGGTTGTCTTTCATTACATTTATTAACTTTTTGTCCAAATGTGTTCAAAATCATCAAGAAATCAACTTGCTACCATTGATGGTTTCGAAATTGAATCTGTTTTTCTCTAGAGTTTCCCCATGACAGAGAAGAGCAGAAGGGACAAACAGGGCTTAGAAAGGCTCTTTCTGCACTGTTTCCACCTCAGAGCACAAAAATATTTTTTAGTATGAAAATAGGGCCCGACCGGATTTTATTGGACCTGGTCGGGCCTCATTGGGAGCCGACCAGGCTCCAATGTTTGGTAAACAAAATCCTTTTGACAGAAACATAGGGTAAGGGCTAAGGGTAAAACAGAGCCATTGCACAGAGGGTAGATAGAGCAGTTTCTGCAAACGGCCTTCATTGACGCGCAAATGATCCTTGTGCATCTTCTTTTGTTTTATTATTATTGTTATAATTATTGTTCATAATAATGTTGTAATTATTTTTCATGTTATTGTTGTAATTATTATTGTCATAATGTCTTGTTGTAATAAATTAGATAGTTTGTTATTTGTTTAGTATTCATTTGGACTTGTAATAAGTAGTTAATTCAGACACTCATTTGGACCCTTTTACACAAGGACAAATATGTAATAATTGTGTATGTCTTCTAACCCCCATTTCTTTCTTCCTTCCTTTTATTTACCCACTTATAATGATAGCATCATATTTACTTAGCATTTTTCATGACTTGCAACCATTCGTCTTACACACATAAGGGGTTCAGCTCATCATTCTAACCAATGTCAATTTCAAATTCTTTGCTTGATCATGTGCTTTATCGCATGCCTTGAATTGAATCACATGCCATGTTAGTAGCCGAGCTTATTATTTGTATAATGTGTGTGTTGCATTAGTCATATTGCATTGTTTAGGAGCATGCATTTCTTCTAATTATTTTTCTTTATTTGGCTTGGCTTGCCTTGGAGTACTAGGTGAGCATTTCTCACTTTAGCATATTGCATTGAGTGTTTGTGTTGCCATATCAAGCATATTCCATGAGGCTAAGTGCTTAAGTGATATACCTGTTTGAATGCCAGTGGATGAAGGCCTTTTACTTAAGTTAGAATAATTTGACTAATGTAAATATGAGCTCACTTTTTCAAGTGACATGTATTCAAAACACTTTCTCAAAACAAACATAAAATCAATGCGTCCAAAATTTTGTGAATTGGTCTATACTTGTGTACATCACCTAGTAAAAATTAGCATAATAATCAGAACAAGAGTATATAATGTAAGTAAGAATCACATCATGATCAGTAGAGGCCGATCTTTGATCGGGTGAGTGGGGTGCTCAGTTTATGACCTTCCCCTCTCATACCTAAGTTTCCGAGCCAAGACACTTTTGGTGATGACAGACTAATAGCCTTTTGGCACGAGTCGCAGATTTCCTAAATTTTCCAAAAATATTTAGGTGGTGACTCTGAAATCTGGCAATGCAATCTATTTTTGGCATCTTTGATTCAAAAATCGATTTTGTAAAATGGTTTGCCGCATTTGGACTCTTTTGTGTTCATCTGTTTCACATTGCACTTGTGAAATCAGATTTAGAACTACGGGAGTCCGAACTGTAGGGTTGGTCGTATCCGAAAGGAGCACGAAAAACAAGCAACACCATCACGTATCCTTCAAGAATCACACTTGAATTTATTTTGAATGATTTAGGGAAAAGGCTCATTTGGATTGATCCTCAAAGCCTCTTCCTTTACAATGTGTTCTTATCCTTACAAACCCTCAATCCCAATCCTACATGATTTGGAATTTGGTTCCTATATTGTAGCATTGTTGTTGATTTTTCCAAATCTTCAAATCCCATGTAATCTTCATCCATAGTAGCCATTTAGCAACAAACTAGGAGATATGGCACCAAAATAGAAGATAAACCTCAACAACCTCCTTAGTATTGAGAATGGTTAAGGTTCACCTTATCAAATCAAACCAAATCTAAATTAATTAATTAATTAACCCAATGACTTGGCTAATTTAATTAATTAAAATAATTCAATTTCAGCCGTTACTTCATTAACCTTGGTGGTGGGTCTCTTAAAATCTTTGACTCTCCATCTTCCATTGGCACATGGCATTAAAAATGGGAAGAATTGCTATGTGGAATTTTTTCCAAAAAAGGGTACAAATAGTTTTGCACTTGTTGCACAAGAATAATCTTAATGTTAATATTAATGTTCACAAGACAACAACACAAAAGTATGAATAACCACATTGCACAATACTCATGTAAACAGTTGTGAACAACACATCTAGGGGTTCACATTTTTACGATGTGAATATTCACATCACAAACAATGTAAATATTCATACACAGTGTGATAATACAAAAATTGACAACATACCACACAATCAAACGAGTGCACAAAGAAAGGAACTCATTCTTTCTACATTGCAATCAATGTGTATTTCATATTGCATCAATATTGTCTAAACTATTTGAAACAGAAATGAAATGGTGGTTTTCAAAATAATAACAATATTAATATGAAAAATATAAAGCTTGGAATCAAAATCTGTGAGAAATCACATAGGTAATTAGGGTTTAACAATAGTACAAAAAACGGAATTGAAACAATTATGTTTGGCTCCTATTACATTGGCTTAATACCAATGTTCACAACAAGACGGTGAGGAGCTTCGGTCGTCGGTGACTCAACGTCAATAGTTCTTGGAGGAAGACAAAGTTAGTTGTGGATGACTGTAGGAAACATGACTGAGTGTGTTTCAGTTTATGTGTGATTTAGGGAAAAAATTCCAGGAATGGTTCCTATATTGGGGGTGACTCTTTCAAATCAAGCAACCTAGAATACACACTACAGTGGATATGGGTGTTTTAGTAACTTTGCCAACCACGAGACTTATTGGAATATAAGAAAAAGATATGGACCAGATGGAACACAAGTAATAGTTGGATTTATTAAAAAATGTCCCTAGAAATTATTAGTTTTTGTCATTCTACCACTACAAAACTATATCCGAAGAGACTTTTGGCAAGATTTGCTAAAAAAAAGTTTGGATATTAATTAGCTAGCTCAAATAAGGTAAATCATAAAAATAAAAACAAAAATATACCTTTGCAAATATCAATCTTGTAAACAACATGATCTACTAATGGTTGGCTATTTGGTCATTTTAATTTTTTTTATTACATTGTATCTCAATTACAATGAAATATGATGAATCATTAATTACAACTCAAATCCCTCCACTTGATTGTATTACATTTGTTCGAAAAATATCATTAACGACAAGTATGATTTTAAAAATAGTTTGTCCAATTTTTTTATTCAAATAAATGTGATTTGATCAACCTAATTTAGGACATCAATACTTTTCTTAGTGGGTCCCACAAGATGAACAGTTCGGATCATTGAGGTGGGCCCACAGTAAAATGGTATGGACACATGTAGTATGATCACAGATTGAAGAAGTTGCAATATTGTTAAATAAGGTGGCCAATTTTTTTTATAAGACATCCTTGTAGTTTAGGACTAAAACATTTTATCCTCATGTAATTCCAATATAAATAGACCATTCCTTTGTAAATTTTGGACTAATTTGTAATTTAACATTTTACAAATCTAAGGGTTTCAAAATTTAGAAACAAGCTCTTTTGCTCGCCCCTATCTCTATAGGGGCGTAAGCACTTCACTCACTAGGGGATGAGATTCATTCACTAGCCTTCCTACTTGCACCACAAAAAGCTCCCATAATTATTCCAATATTTACATACAATTTGACCAATGAACGAATATGCAAGCATACGTTTCATGCTTGTTTGAGTAATATTAATGAGATTTCCCAATATCATGATAAGAATAGACATAAATAGAGGTGTGATTCTTCTCCCTTAGAGAATTTGTATCTTTATCCTTTTCGTCTTTCGAAAAACCCTCTTCCATGAGCCTTGTAAGGCATGACAATAACGACACCCTGCATGATGACTAGAAAGGAAAAAAGAAAGGACTTTTTATCGGTATAGGAGGCGGGGTAGATGATCAAAAGAAAGAAGGAAAAGGCTGGCGTGAAAAAAGAATAAGAATAGCAAGTTTTTTGCCTCTTCCCGCCACAAAAGAACTAACAGTCCCTTGATGATCCCCCTTTTCGAGACAAAAAGAAAGTAGAAGTGTGAATTCACCCTATCTAGTCATAGAGAAAGTTCCTTTTTGATAGAGAGAGTTACCTTCTCAATAAAACTATGAATCACAAGAGTTACCTAGTAGATTTTAAAATTGCATTTCCGTGGTGAAGGATTTTGACCTAAGACTTACTTAAATAACAAGTGTGTGAACTATCCCCTGCCCTATAGAGGTTAAGTTGGAGATCGACGACCGTGATATATTCTAAAAAACAAGTTGGTGTCAAAATTATGAGCCCTTGTAATTGAAGGTCTACCAAACTAAAGAGAGGCTGAAGAAGAGAGGGACTTAATTCTCTACATAGTGGAATGAGAGGGATCCATATGCCTTTTGAAAGATTCTTGCTTTGTGTTTGAAGTTTGTAACACCTCAAATTTTTATTACTCAAATCCATTACCATAACCCTTTAATTAAGTCCATTTCCAAGATAATAAGCAAGATAATAATAAGCAAATCAACCAAGGTTCTCTCTTGCCTAAATACACAATGATGAAGTGTCATGACCTAAACCCGCCCCTAAAAGTTTGGGTCTGTAGACGTCCCCCGAACGCCTCGGGAGGGTTAGGTCCCGTTCTGTTCATATTGGGGTCACTACAGTTCAAGGACTCAAATGTCACGGTTCTTAATCTTGAACCAAAGAGTCCAAATCCGGCAAATCGTTTTGAAAACAGATTTTTTGAAAGAAGTGCCAAACGTGGACTGCTTTGCCAGATAACAGAGTCGCCACCTAAATATTTTTTAAAATGGGAAATTTAGGAAACCCTGACTTGTTGCCAAAGGCCACGTGTCCGTCATCACCAAAGTCGGCTCGGGAACTTGGGTACGATTGGGGAAGGTCACATCGTGAGCACCCCCGCTCGCCCGGTCAAAGACCGGCCTCTACTAACCATGATATCTGTTTTTGAAAACCTTGTATGCTCTTATTCCGGTTATTAGCCTAGGTTACTATGTGATGCTCGCAGCAAATAAGTATAGACTGAGCCGTCTGAATTGGAACAAAACATTTCATGTTTGTTTGTTTGAAAATGGTTTGATGGTGCTACCCGCAGGTAGGCTAAGACGTGGATTTGCCACCCTCAGGTGGGCTTAGAAAAACAAGATTTTGCCACTATCTAGTGGGCTTAAAACAAACATTTGACGCATTGTCCCAATCCAAGTAACCCAACCTCCACCCACAGGCATTCAAGGCAGGTATATCACATAAGCACATAGCCTCATGGTAAGCATGCTATTTATGGCAACACTCACACGCATGCAAGGATGCTAAAGCATAAAACTTACCGAGTACTCCAAGCCAAAACAGAAAACCGATTAGAAATCAATGCATGATCCTAATTATACAGTAATGCCTAATGCAACACATGCAAAGATGTAACTATAGCAGGCTCGGCTATTCTAAATGGCATATGAAATGCTACAGCTAACATGTATTCAATTTGGAATTGAAATACAAATGCAGTTTGTATGATGCGCCGAGCCCGGTGCGTGCAAAACAGATGAATGATGCAACATGCTATCATACTGTATGCTAATTTAAAAATGCCCTATATCTAACCATCATAAGTGGATAAATAAAAGGGAGAAAGACGTGGGGTTGGAAGACATACATCACACTCACCCACACTTATTACAGTTTTGCCCTCGCGCAGAGGGTCCGAAAGAATATACAGTCCGAAATAAAAGAATATTACAGATTTCTAAGTAATTAGCAATTCAAACTAAGAAAGCTGTAAATCGGTTTGCAAGCCGGGGGCTGCCTCGCTTCTGATGAATACTGCATTTTGGGGTGCTTTGGCGTGGAAATCCACTGGGATGCCCCAATTAGCCTCTGTTTGCACTTTTCTCGAAATGCGTGCCAAACTCTGAAAAGTTGCTGATTCTCTATTTTGCTGCAACAGAGAGCAGGAAAGGGGCATAGCAATGTATTTCACAAATATATGCATGCCTCGATCCTCGTGCCACCAATCACGCATACCGATGCATGATGGCCGAGGAATCGGATTGCACAACTCAATATGGGATGAATGCAGATGAATGCTACAATGAAAACCTAACTCCATCGTGGGTAATCCGGAGTATCGGCGACTCGGGAATTGAGACCCGTTCCGTCACTCGGAGTACGAAACGTGCCTCGTTTCCCGTGCCCGGGCTAACTCCTATCCCAAACACGATGCGATATGCATGATATGCATGAATGTAACTAATATACAATCCTAACATGCACAATGCTATGAGAATGAGATGCCTCGAAATGCGTGCACGCGTGCACGCAAACCGAGGCGATGATGTGAAATGCAAATCGGATAAAATCGAAGTGCCCCGAAATGTGTGCCCACAGGCACGCACACCGAGGCGATGATATGAAGTGGAAATCGGATAAAGCCGAAGTGCCTCGAAATGTGTGCCCACAGGCACGCACACCGAAGCGATGATAAAATGGAAATCGGATAAAATCGAAGTGCCTCGAAATGTGTGCCCACAGGCACGCACACCGAAGCGATGATAAGAAGAGAATGGAAATGCAAATTGGGCTTATACTGACATGAATGGACCTCAGCCACACTCACATCAGATGCCGTCGGGTAAAAACAGAGGTGCCTCAAAGTGCGTGCCCGCGGGCGCGCAAACCGAGGCATGGCCCGAAGGCATGAAAATGGTACAGAGATGCAATGATGGGCTTATACCAACATGAGAGAGCCTCAGCCTACTCACATAGGAAGCCAATGAATGAAAACGGAGTGCCTCGAAGTGCGCGCCCGTGGGCACGCAAACCGAGGTAATGCACTAAAGCACGAAATGACATGAAAATGATATGCAAGCATGCAAACCAAATTTCAGCAGCTACATAAAGGGGAAAACAGCCCCGAAATGATACGAAATGACAATCAATGCATGAAATCATCCCGAAACGTGACTCTAAGTACTCGAAATGGCCTACGGCTATGCTAAACATGCAAAATTGATACATGAAAGCAAAAACAGTAGCAAGGCAGCCCCAAATATGGCATTTTTTCAATACAAAGCAAGGCTAAACAAGAACCACAAGCATGGCAAATTTAGCACGCAAAAACGGGGAAAAAGAGGGGAATTACAAAGCAAGTGGTATATCCAATGCTCAAACCAGAAAAATCAGTTCTACAAAATTGAAGAGGGGCCAAAAATAAGCATATATTCAGTTTATGGAAACCCCAAAATCAATATACAAACATGCTAACAATTCCATGCAAAATGGAGCTCAAAAGAGGTTATAACAAGAGACATGCAAAGAATACACCAAACAACAAAACTTTCTTCATGAAACATGTAGAGGGGGTCAAAAATAAGACCCCTTTCAGTTCTGACCAAGAGCTAAAACC
The DNA here is from genome assembly GCA_030407325.1 of Camellia japonica. Taxonomy (NCBI): domain Eukaryota; kingdom Viridiplantae; phylum Streptophyta; class Magnoliopsida; order Ericales; family Theaceae; genus Camellia; species Camellia japonica. Next base: position 64,526,090 of record JAPPVO010000007.1, read on the forward strand.
AAAAGCACAAAAGGCTACAAAACATGCAAGAATTAGGGCCTAAAGTGGATTTCAAAGGGAGGTGGTATATAGAATGGCCAAACAAGGTTGAGCCCTTCTACAATGTTGTATAGGGGCTCAAAATAAGCACAAAACCAGTAGGGGTCGGAGCCCCAAAAACAAATGCAAATAGGCTAAAAAAAACCATACAAGATTGTGAGATACAAGCTAGATATTGAAACAAGTGTATCATGGAGACACCAAATGAAGTTGAGCCCTTCTACAATGTTGTAGAGGGGCTCAAAATAAGCCTAAAACCAGTAGGGGTCAAAGCCCAAAAAACTGAAAGGAAATAGGGTATAAATAGGAAGCAAAATTATGCTACAAAAGAGAGATTGGAGACTTACCCTTGAAGATCCATTGTTTCTACCTCTTGGCCTGAATTTGTTGCTTCTTAGCCACTGGAGAACACTTCCTTGCTGCTGGAATGGTAGTGGGGATGGTGGAGCTAAGGGTTGATGAAGGAATTGCCTAGGAACTTGGAAGTTTTTGAGGTTTTTGGCTATGGAAATGGAGGGTTTGAGAGATGAAGTCTTGAGACCAATTTTTCCAACCCTAGAGAAGAAGGAGGCCATGCCTCAAATAGGCAAGAAAGGGGTGTAAAAGGGAGGGAAATGCACCCAAGCTTTCCCTCCCAAAATATCCCCCGGATGCTGAGATATTTTGGGAAAAACAGCTGGACAGCTGTAAAGTGCTCAAAAGCATAAAGCTGGCCGGCCAGGTGGATTTCTTGAAGGTGGCCGGCCAGCCACCCCCATGCCGGCCAGCTACCTCCCATGGCCGGCCAGCCAAGGGCAAAAATGAAAAGTTGAATTAGTGGCCGACCACCATTTTTTGGTGTCCTCCATGTGTGTAGAACAAGGTTCCAAGGTCGGAAATTGGCAACACTGAAGCAGGAGCCACAACATAGAGCTTGAAGGAGAGGCTCAAAAATGAAAACAACAATTACTGGCCGACCACCACTTTTGGGTCCTCCCATGTGTGTAGAACAAGGTTCCATGGTCGGAATGTGGCAACACTGAAGCAGGAGTCACAACATTGCATTTGAAGGAGAGGTCCAAAAATGAAACTCTGAATTGCTGGCCGACCATTGCACTTTTAGGGTCCTCCCATGTCCCCTGATCACAGATATGTAGCTTTGGTTGGAAGAAAATGGGCCTAGGGTGTTCAACATTAGCCCGGAAGTGAGCAAAACGGGCGCCGGAGGAGCGAAACTGGTTATCTGGGATAATTGCTGGCCTCCTACCCTCCAGTAGTGATCTTCCTAATGCTGAAACAGAGGTACCTGCCAAAATTGAACAAAAACTAATGAGAAATGAACGCTCGGGGCCCAAACCGCGCAGTTCGGGGTCCGAAAATGGGCTGTAGGCACCGGAAGTGGTGTTTAGCAGCGAAGTGGGTATCAGAGGCCCCAGTGTTCCTCGGAATGATAAAACAGAGGTACCTGCCAAAAACCGGAGAAAACCGATGCAAATGAATGCTCGGGGCCCAAACCGCGAGGTTCGGGGCCCGAAAACCGGCTGTAAGCACCGAAAGTGGCATTCAGCCACGAAGTGGGTATCTGGGACCCCAGTGTGCCCTGTTATGATAAAACAGAGGCACTTGCCAAGAACCGGAGGAATCGGAGACGGTTGGGCGATCCCGAACCGAGGCACACGGCCTGACGGCTCCGAAAACCGGGAACCGGGCTCCGAAATGGGCAAAATGGCCTACGGCCACGAAAAGTAGCCCACGGCCACCGAGAAATAGTCTAAAGGACTACTCCCTTCCCTCAGGAAAGAAAACAGAGAAAACCGAGTCTGGTTCGCAAACCGAGACAAGGCACAGAAGAGGATTCGGAAGTTCGGAGGCAGGGCGCACGGCCGCGACTCTGGGACTTCTGAACGAGCACAGTATGCGACATCACCGAGCGCTCAATCGGTGACGTCTAAGTCTTAAGGTCGGTCAAAAATGGGGTGTCTACAGGGTCATAACCGGCCAATAATCACACGATTACCTATGATCTCATACAGAAAACAAATGTTTTTAATAATGGGGCCTTAAGTTGAAACAAATAGTATAAATAATGTCCATTGAGCAGTGCTTAAATAATCAGGATAAACTCTCATAGACTTATCATGATTTCCAAACATAACTTATATATGCATAGGAGTCATCAACATTAAGTTTACATATTCACAAACCCATTTAACAAAAACCCAACAGAAGACTTAACATAAAACATAACACCAAAAAGACAAAAGCTCCATCTTGGAGGCTTGGCATGACAGGTCCACACAGACAATTCCTGAGGCTGACTCTATGGCTGATCTCCCCACTGATCATCTACATACATATAAAATAGGGAGTGAGCGAAGTTCAATGAGTAATAACAATGAAAATGGTTAATAAATGAGTTTGAACCAAAGAAAGTATTTAACATAAAACAATAAGTTTTTAGAAATAAAAAAGATCAATAGTTTTCTTCATATTAAGATTTGAAATTGGTCTCGGGTCCAACATGTCACCGAACGACCTTAGGTCAAATCATACGGAAAAACCTCAGGTACAATTATACAAGATGGCCTCGGGCCCAAACACACAAAATGACCTCGGCCCAATCACATCACAAAACGGCCTCGGGCCCAACATATTACAAAACGGCCTCAAGCCCAACATATTATAGAACGGCCTTAGGCCCAATCATATTACACAACGGCCTCAGGCCCTATCATATTACATAACAGCCTTGGGTCCAATCATATTACAAAACAGCCTCGGGCCCAACATATTACAGAATGGCCTCGCGCCAATCATCTTACAAAACGACCTCGGGCCCAATCATATTACAAAACGGCATCAGGCCCAATCATATTACAAAATGGACTTGGGCCCAATATATTACAAAACGACCTCAGACCCAATCATATTACAAAACGGCCACGGGCCCAACATATTGCAAAACGGCCTCAGGCCCAATCATATTACAAAACGGGGTCCACATATCATTCATTCAGTAGCATTCGTAAAGCATTCTATAACATTCTTAATAAAGCGTTCAATAACATTCGTAAAGCATTTATCGAAGGTCATTATATCATAACATAATACAATTTCAGAATATACATATATATATATATATATATATATATATGCCTTCATCCTGTTCCAAAATAATAATTAAGAACATATCTTTACAAACTTATTATTCATAGTGATTTAGGCCTTGCGATGATTCTCTGTGCAAGCAACCTACGCAACATATCACACATACAAATTCGATAAACAATACGTTCAATTTTGGGCTCTTGTATCTTATTAATCACGTTATTTCTCAATAATTTTCTATTTATCTTTTAATTATCCGGAGGGTCTAAATAAGGTTGAAAACACATTTAGAACGTCGGAAAGTTAAAAGAGTCGACAGAATTTCCCCTATTTTCCGCACGTAAGAAAGTCCCTAGCCGCACGTGCGGAAGGTGCTGCACATGCAATTAAAACAGTGTGTGAGCCTCTATTCTGCCCTGTGTTCTGCACATGCGGGGCTCACAGCCGCATGTGCAGTTCTAGGTAAAATTGAGCAATCCAAAATTGGTTCAAAGTTTTTGTTTCCAAACTCATTTTCCAAATTCATGCAAAACTACCTCGAAAACATGACATACAAACATAATTAAAGTTTAATTCAAGCTCAATTTAATCAAACTTGCTTTAATTTCAAATTCAAAGTCCAAGCTTCCATGAATTCAAATATTTCAACATTTAAGCTTCATATTCATATAAATTCATCTGTTGCATGATTGGATTTAACTCATAACTCTTTTGCATGTAAACCCTAGAGCTCATTTCATGTATAATTCTCAACATTGAACTCAAATCAAGCAAATTCAAAGGATTAAGGTTCAATTTTTTGAATTAAGCTCAATTAAACTTACAACTCAAAACCTTAGCTCAATTAGGTGTTTAATCTTCATTTCAATCCTTGAATTCAAACAAATAATGAGTTAATTCCATGAGTTTTAGTTGAATTTCACATACTTTGAGTCAATTTCTTGAGTTCTACTTCAATTCCCTTATTTCTCTTCCAAGTTCCCTAGCTTTTCTTCTTTTCCTCTCTTGAACTTTCTTCCTTTCTCTCTTTGTTTAACTCCAGCACATTTTTGTTGAGCTCCTAAGGCTCTTCACTAAGTCAATATATACATAAGGCTCCTTAATTAACTTTACTTAGATTAGATTAATTATTGATTAGGCTTAATCAAGCAAAAATTAAGTTAATCAATCTAAAATTTAGTTTAATTGATTTAAATTTAATTAATTTACTCTGAATCAAATTTTTATCTAACTTCTCATTAGGCTCTAAAAATTATACTGAGTACAAATAATTAATCAATTTTGGTTTCTGACACCTCTAAGGCTTTCAATTTTCAATTCAAAGTTGAAATCACAACAGGTTTTCCTATGAACAACATATATAGATCCAAAACTATATGAATTACATAATTAAACATACAAATTCATATCAAACACATAACCACATGTCTAATTACGGAATTATAGTATAATACGGGATAGGGTTATCATAGTCTTCCCTTCTAGGAGGTTTGGTCCTCCAAACTTGTGTTACCTCAAGTCGAAAACAACTCCAGTCCTTTTCCTTAATTCCGTTCCCCAACTTTTTAAAAACTTTTCCAAAACCTTGTCACAAATCTAACAATTCCTTTTGTCATGTTAGGTCACCAGTATGTTAGCTTCAGATCTTACATTTTGATGTTGCTTGGATACATAGTAAACTTAGCCCTACGAGCTTCTTCCAATAGCTCTTTCTTTTCGATAAGAAAACATGTCACGCTCCCAGTTGATTTCTACTAAGAGTATCGGTTACGGTATTGGCCTCTCCTTTTTTTTTTAAATCAACCTAGTCACGGAAATTCGATCCATCCCCCTTTGTCACAGAAGTTCAATGCATTTCCCAACTATTTCATAGTTCACGACTTGATTCAATATTCAATTTAGTGATTCATCACAGTCATCTGAGGTTATTCGGAAGGCATCTCAAATATAAAGTGGATCCAGATACCAATTCCAAAGTCAACAAGGGTAACAACGAAACAATCAATCAAATGATGTACATAATTCTCATATCCCCTAAGTATCAATTATAAGGTATGCGAATACTTAGTTAGTTACTTACAAAACGTACTAAATTCATATACTTCCAGATAGTCAAGGTTTTTCCCAAGTAGTGTTCATAATCAAAATAATTCACGATTAACAATTCCTATAGCATCGAGTTAAAACACAATGACACAGAAGTAGCCATTTGGTAAACTAATCAATTATTAGCCTTGTAGATTCTAATTCATCTATGTTACGTATATTCCCCATAGTTGAAGGTTGGTTCGTAATAGTGTTCATGTTTGTTGTTGGCAATCTATATGCGATTCTTATCATAACATAACCCGATCATTTGTTTGTAAACAATTCGTAATTCTCCCGTAACGAAATTAAACTAGATAGAGGTTCTCATCAATCAAATCAAATAAAGGTTTTTATCAAACTAAATCAAATAAAGGTTTTATCCCATCATTCTCAAACAAGGTACATTTGGTTCCGAGGGTTACAATCAATTTACCTAGAGATTTTGTCCGAAGTCTCACAATTGTTCTACGTTCATTTGTTCACAAGATCATACATCATAATGATTCATATCAAAGTGTCTCAGGTCCTACACAATATAGTTTTCTTTAAATAAGTTCACATCTAGATACGCAAATATATAGTTGTTCATAACTTAAAGTTCCTTGGTAGTACATAATATAGAATTTGTTATGCGGAAATTCCAAGTAGGTTATATAATCACAAATTCATGATTCTAAGAATCCAGTCAAATAATCCAGTCAACGTTAAACAAGCAAGTACATAATCAGGCATAACATAGAGTTCATTATATGGGGTGCCCAATCTAGTCACATAGTTATAGAATTATAGCCCCAATGGTCTAGTTAGTGGGAATAAGTACTATAACAATCATCTCAAACGAAGGTATAGATATATAGATATCCAGAATCAATTAACATTCTGAGCAAAGGTGTATATATATAAGAGTCCCTAATCAATCAACACATAGGCATTCATTCATGAACAGTAAAGGTACCTGGGACAACAGTCCTAGTATTTTGAGTGTTTTCTGGGATTAGTGCAATTACTCTACCTTGGCTAGCAATTCCACTTGTTGCAACAGGTCTTGCCATTGGTACAAAACCAACTAAGGTAGCAGGTCTATTCATATTTTGTTCAGTCCGGGGACAATTCCTTACCTTATGACCCATTCTGCCACATCTATAACAAGCCTCGGAAAGTCGATAACAAATCCCTCATTGCTTTTTCCCACATTCTGAACAAATCAGTGCTAAATTATTTCTTTGATCGAATTTATCTTGCGTAGATGTTTCTAATTTCCATTTCTTATTCTTTATGAATTTTTTGTTCACATCAGAGCTTTGTCTCTTTCTTTTGCATTCAGGAAATCAGCTCATGTTTGCCCCAGATATCAGTGTAGGGTCTAACACCTTTTGCTATCTTAAGCCTCTGCCATTTCTTCTACTATTCTTTCCAGTCTATCAAGTCGAGAGGAGGTAGACTCCTTCAATTTGTCTGCCATTGTTTTCACCATTTTGCTATATATATAAACATACATCAACAACAGAGTTGCACATGTAGGTTTACGTGAATCATATTACTTTCATGTTCATATGTTCATGTTCATATATGTCACACATTCAATATCGAAATCAAAATTACACATTAATTCACATAACCTTTTAGTTCACACTCATATCACATACTTACATAGGTTCTCACATAGTTTACTTCTCATGCTAACATTAGAAACGTATACATGGTTACACAATTTCCATGTTCATGCTCGAACAATAATCATACTTACCCATGTATTCTCATATACTTCATATTCAATAAGAAGCTTAGGAAAACACACTTGCATTTATATCTTTCATTCTCATGTTCACATAAAGATCATGGATTCACATTTTAACTCATACACTTGTAACACAAATGCAAATGTTCCTAACTCTTTTCTAGGCTCCTTATTGCTCAAATGGACCAGTGTGTGAGTTGTTAACTTGTGCTCTGATACCACTCTGTCATGACCCAAACCCGCCTCTAAAAGTTTGGTTCATAACCAGCCAGTAATCACATGATTACCTACGGCCTCATACAGAAAGCAAATGTTTTTAATAATGGGGCCTTAAGCGGAAGCAAATAGTATAAATAATGTCCATTAAGCAGTGCTTAAATGATCAGGATAAACCCTCATAGACTTATCATGATTTCCAAACATAACTTATATATGCATAGGAGTCATCAACGTTAAGTTTAAATATTCATAAATCCATTTAACAAAAACCAAATAGAAGACTTAATATAAAACATAACACCAAAAAGACAAAAGCTCCATCTTGGAGGCTTGGTATGACAGGTCCACATAGACAATTCCTGAGGCTGACTCTAAGGCTGATCTCTTTACTGATCACCTACATACATATAAAATAAGAAGTGAGCGAAGCTCAATGAGTAATAACAATGCAAAGGGTTGATAAATGAGTTTCAACCAAAGAAAGTATTTAACATAAAACAGTAAGTTTTTAGAAGTAAAAACGATCAATAGTTTTCTACATATTAAAATTTGACAGTTGGTCTCGGGTCCAACATGATACGGAACGACCTCAGGTCAAATCATACAGAATGACCTCAGGTACAATTATACAAGACAGCCTCGGCCCAAACACACAAAATGACCTCGGGTCCACTATGCAAAACGGTCTCGCCCAATCACATCACAAAACGGCATCGGGCTCAACATATTATAGAATGGCCTCGAGCCCAATATTTTACAAAATGCCCTTGGGCCCAACATATTACAAAACGGCCTCGGGCCCAATCATATTACAAAACAACCTCGGGCCCAATCATATTACAAAACGGCCTTAGGCCCAATCATATGACAAAACGGTCTTGGGCCCAACATATTACAGAACGACCTTAAGCCCAATCATATTACAAAACGGACTTGGGCCCAACATACTACAGAATGGCCTCAGGCCCAATCATATTACAAAATGGGGTCCACATATCATTCATTCAGTAACATTCATAAAGCATGCTATAACATTCGTAATAAAGCGATCTATAACATTCGTAAAACATTTATCGAAGGTCATTCATATCATAACATAATACAATTTCAGAAATATATATATTCCTTCATCTTGTTCCAAAATAATAATTAAGAACATATCTTTACAAACTTACTCATAGTGATTTAGGCCTTGCAATGATTCCCCGTGAAAGCAACCTACGCAACACATCACACATATAAATTCGATAAACAATACGTTCAATTTTAGGCTCTTGTCTTTTTAATTAATCACGTTATTTCTCAATAAGTTTCTATTTATCTTTTAATTATCCGGAGGGTCTAAATAAGGTCAAAAACACGTTCAGAATGTTAGAAAGGTTAACAAAAGTTAACAGAATTTCCCCTGTTTTTCGCACATGCAGAAGTCCCTAGCCGCACGTGTAGAAGGTGCCACACGTGCAATTAAAACAGTGTGCGAGCCTCTGTTCTACCTTGTGTTCCGCACGTGCAGGGCTCACAGCCGCACATGCAGTTTTGGGAAAATTTGAGCAATCTGAAATTGTTTGAAAGTTCACATTTCCAAACTCATTTTCAAGCCCAAATTCATGCAAAACTACCTCGAAAACATGACATACAAACATAATTAAAGTTTAATTCAAGCTCAATTGAATCAAACTTGCTTTAATTTCAAATTCAAAGTCCAAGCTTCCATGAATTCAAATATTTCAATATTTAAGCTTCATATTTATATAAATTCATCTGTTGCATGATTGGATTTCACTCATAACTCTTTTGCATGTAAACCCTAGAGCTCATTTCATTTATAATTCTCAACATTAAACTCAAATCAACCAAATTCAAAGGATTAAGATTCAATTTCTTGAATTAAGCTCAATTAAACTTACAACTCAAAACCCTAGCTCAATTAGGTGTTTGATCTTCATTTTAATCCTTGAATTCAAACAAATAATGAGGTAATTCCATGAGGTTTAGTTGAATTTCACACTCCTTGAGTCAATTTCTTGAGTTCCACTTCAATTCCTTCAATTCCTTCAATTCGCCTATTTCTCTTCATAGTTTCCTAGCTTTTCTTCTCTTTCTCTCTTGAACTCTCTTCCTTTCTCTCTTTGTTTATCTCTAGCACATTTTTGTTGAGCTCCTAAGGCTCTTCACTAAGTCAATATATATAAGGCTCCTTAATTAACTTTACTTAGATTAGATTAATTATTGATTAGGCTTAATCAAGCAAAACTTAAGTTAATCAATCTAAAATTTAGTTTGATTGATTTAAATATAATTAATTTATTCTGAATCAAATTTTTATCAAACTTCTCATTAGGTTTTAAAAACTATACTGAGTACAAATAATTAATCAATTTTGGTTTTCGACACCTCTAAGGCTTTCAATTTTCAGTTCAAAGTTGAAATCACAACAGGTTTTCCTACGAACAACAAATATAGATCCAAAACTATATGAATTACATGATTAAACATACAAATTCACATCAAACACATAACCACATGTCTAATTAAGGAATTATAGTATAATACGGGATAGGGTTATCACATGAAGAGTCCAATACAAATAATTTATAGTAATACATTAGGCTTACATTGAAAACAATATAAGTGAAATAAGAGGGTTTAACCCTCTTTATATAATATGCATTTCACTAACAAATAACAGGCCTGTTGGCCAACAATTAAGAGGCACTATGATGTTGAACAACTTTTCAACTTCACACCTAAAAAATGATTAATAATATATGATGAATGATAATGTCCAGTAAGAATCCCAATGATTCTAAACAATAGCAATACATAGATATGTATCATCATGAATGTTAAAAGTCATAGTTATATATATAATGTGACTTTTTATATCCAAAATATATATACATAGGTATGTATTTTCTTAAAAGAATCATTCTTTTATCATTTCACAAAATCCATTTCTCAATTACCAATTTTCCCTTTTAAAAGATTTCTAAAACCAAATTCACATTTTGAACCTCATTGTAGACACCTCATTTTGAACGCCCCTAAGACTTCAGTGCTTCATTCCGAACACCAATTGATGAAATGTTACGCTGTGCAATCTTTTGAATCTTCAGCAAAAGAATTCGGTTTCAAGCTTTAAAACCTAAACCTTGCACCCCATTTTAACCAAAACCTTCTTTTTTCTTCCCTGACCACTCAGAGAACAGTAGGCCAACAGATGGCCGGCCGTATATCCTCTTGGCCGGTCGACCATGTTTAGCGTAGCATATATTTTGCAATAGGAGGTTGCTCCCATGCACGGGAGTTGGACTAGCTGTCTTCTTTGGAGATATTTCTGATGTGAGAAGCTGAAATTCTATAAATATAGCACCTCCCCTTAGAGTTTAGGGTTAGAAAAATTTGCCAAAGACTTGGAAACTTGTCCAACACACTTCTCTACCCTCTTGAAATATAGATACACTATAGATACACTATAGAAGCTTAAACTTGAAGCTTTTTGCTCAAGTTTGAACATTATATTCAGATACTTGAGGGTGTTTAGATTGAGATTTGTTAACTAAGAAGATCTTTTATCTCTTGAACTTTGAATGTTTTCATCATATTTTCTCTCTCTTTTTCTTGTCTTTACATACTAATTTCAGAGTTACTTTGAGCTTAAAAATGTGATTAAAACTTTATTAAAAGTGGGAGGGCTAGCCACTCTTTCATTGGTTAGCTCACTAGTTGTGCACCCTTTCCTTTCTTTCATTCTTTTTTTACTTTCTTTTCATTTCATTTGGTTGAATTTTAGCACTTTTAGCATTGTTTTAGATTAGTTTTGTGTTTAATGAATTGAATATGGGCTTATAAAAGGGTCCTCACCCTCTCCGCTACATGTGCTCTTACTTCTTATGCTTTGAATATCATACTTGTGTTGTTGTAAGTCCTCACGGATTTGACGTGTTTAGGATATAGTGGCCAATCCATTTGAGTTGATCATTTTACTTTGTTATAGCTTTCCTTATGTATCTTGGAACCTTATGGTCATGGGAGGATTAGAGCTTAGGCTTAGCCACCCTGCCATAAGTTTGCTTAACTAGCTATAAATTTCTTGCTTTCATACTATTGTTATTGTCCACCTTGAAGCTAGGTAATAGCTTTCGTGTCAAAAGTGTTGAAAAACTATCTTCTTGATCATTTTTGAAACATGGAAATGGATGTCTTACCCTTATTCCATGACTAAAAGAGGAGTTATCAACAATTTTTGATGAGTTGTGTGTTTAAAGCTTTAACTAGATAGCTTAATTATTGAATCTCTCCTTTCCTGAAAGTTGTTGTAAGCTCTCTTCTAGTTCCATCTTTAAAGCATAGAAAGGGATGTTTCATCCTTATTTCATGAGTAGGAAGAAGCCTACAACAACTTTTCATAGTTTTCATTCACTTACTTAGTCTTGTTTTGATTTCGTTTTGAAGCCATATGAGAGCTCTTGCATTGGAGGTATTAGAAACTCTCTTCTAGTTCCTTTTGAAGCATGGAAATGGATTTTAATCCATGTTCCGTGAGTAGGAAGAAAAGTCACCAATTACTTCCCTCAGTGATATAATCTTTTGTTAATAAGCTTCTCTTTCAAATATGGCTAACCTTTTCTCTCCAAATTTGAGTACTCACTTACTCTTCTTTTTCATGAGATATAGTAGGTTTTGGCCATCTCTTTAAATGCTTTCTTACTTAGCTTTAGTTTTGTATCCATTGAATATTTCGTCCCATTGCTTCATGACTCATCATCTAAATGCCCTTGGGATGTTTGATGAGTTGTAAAGCAAACCTATTCGCTCCTTGAAAATCTTCATGGCAGGAGGGAGCAGGAGGGACGAACATTTTTTGGAAACTCTTTGTTTTGCTCTGTTCCAGTTCTGTTGTAGCAGGGTTTTCTCCAGAAACAGTAGCTGGCTGACCATTCTAATATATGGCTGCCCATCTAATCAGGCCGGCCGACCAAGTCTTTTGTACGGCATGGATGGTTTTTCTACAAAATAGAGCAGATCTTGTGGCCAAAATAGAACTATTTTCTGATTGCGAACAGGGCAATTTTTGGCAGCAAGCAGAGGGATTTTCGAAGGATGTTCTTGCTTGTGCGCACGCGATTTCTCGCCACTCATTCGAGTCCTTTAGATTAGTAGCTTCAGGATTCGTGTTTTGTAATGATTAGTTAGTAATTAGTTAATTAGTTCATTCATTTACGTTTGTAATAATTAGTTAATTAGGACATTCGGATCCTCTTGTGCGAGGGCAAATTTGTAACATTTGATGTATGTCTTCCAACCCCTATTTCTTTCTCCCTTTTATTTAAATGCTTATCGTAATTGTATAACATCATATTTTCTTTTATCATTCCCATGCCTTGCATCCATTTTTGCATGCATCAAGGTTCGGCTCATCACAGTTGGCATCATTAAAACATTTTCTTACTTGATTATGTGCACTACCTCATGCTTTGAGTTGCTTCACATGTCATGTTAGTAGCCAAATCAAGTAGCTGCATATGTGTATGTGTTGCATTAGTCATGTGCATTTCTCTAGGATCATGCATTTTTCTAACTACCTTCTTTTCTTCGGCTTGCCTCATTTGAGTACTAGGTGAGCATTTTTTGCTTTACCATATCACATATGTGTTTGTGTTTCCATACTGAGCATACTACCATGAGGCTACTAGCTTACTTGAAATATCTCTATGATTGCCTATGGATGGAGGCTATTTTGCATAGATTGGAATGACTTTGATTATTGTACACATGGGCTTGCTTTTCCTTTGAATTGCATATATTCAAAACTCTTTTCAAAAGAGCATGAAATTAAAGCATTCCAAAGTGATGTGGTCTATACTTGTTTGCTTCACATAATAATGTTAGTATATTAATAATTAGAACAGGAGCATATAATGTCCATAAAATTCACATCATGATTTAGTAGAGGCCGATCTTTAATCGGGTGAGTGGGGTGCTCAATTCATGACCTTCCCCTCTCATACCCAAGTTTTCGAACCAAGACACTGTGGTTATGACGGACAAATGGCTTTTGACACGAGTCATGGATTACCTAAATTTTCCAAAAATATTTAGGTGGCGGCTCTGAAATCTAGCAATGCAGTCTATTTTTGGCATCTCTGATGATTAATGGATTTTCTAAGATTTGCTGGATTTGGATTCATTCATTTTGCTATTTCACATTGCACTTGTGAAACTAGATTCAGAACCACAAGAGCTCAAACTATAGGGCAATCACATCCAAGGAGACTAAATCCCTCCGAAGAGCGTGAAAACTAGCTACACTCATACATGCATTAATCATCTCTACATTTCTATAATTCATCCTTTATAATTCAAATAATTCCATCCCGTTGTTTATTTTAAAAATTAATTCACATTTAACCCTTGCACTCTCATGCTACTCATTTACATTAAACAATAATCACATCATTCATGAACTCAATATTCACCTCATAATGTAAATTCAATAATGTCTTCAATGCATATATTCATAAACAATTATCTCTACAAATAAACACATTAGCAATCAAATTTCACAATCAACAGAACAACTTAAGGGTTTGTCAAGCCTCACATCACCCTGTGGTCTCACTGAGCCCCACATCTACCTACTTTACTAGTTACTAGTCAGAGTGAATGCATTATATCTATGTAGCACATCCTGCTTTACCGGGTGCTAACTGGAAGGAACATATTACCTCTATATAGTACATCTACCATTTCATCATGACACATCATTCAAGGTTACATACTTTAACCATTATACAAAACATGTGTGTTCTATTCAACACAAGCAATACCATCCTCCACCCATGGCCAAGGACAAAACCTCTAAACACAAATTTCTATAAATAACACATCATGATTACCAGTCCATTTTCATATTTCATCTTTATCAAGGCATTGTTTAGAGCTAACTCAACTAACATGTTATCTCAAAATGATCATGTTAAGACAATAAAATTCTCATAACAATTCCCACTTTTGACTCCACTATTACCAATCATCAATAGTTTTGACATAAGGAAAATTGACATAAGGAAAATTTCAAAACCATTACATATTTCCCTTTCTCTTCCGGTTTCACATTCTTAGCTTACAAACAAATTACAAAATCATTAATCTTTCCTTGCCCCTTTATAGTCCACAATTTCAATAACTTAATCACATTAAGTCTATTTTCCAACAAATTCTCACGTAGTTCAATTTCATGACAACCCATTCTTTGTTTTGTTTGTTTGTTTGTTTGTTTGTTTTTTTTTTCTCTTTGTTCCAATTTCACAATTTTTGATTCACATTAATCAATGTAATTAAATATTATAATCTCATCATCAATTTATCCCATTGTAAAGAATATTGAACAAGTAATTAAAATTAGGGCTTTTCATCACAATCCTCATGAATAGGTCTAACATACTCAAAACTCACCTAATTAACAACAAAATAAGAAATCAAACCCAATGAACTTGAAACCCTAACTTTCATTAACATAGTTTTTAAACTTTTGACCAAATCATCTTTTTATGCAATAAAAAAAATACCACATAACTACTGTAGCAAAGTATTGAAAAGAATTAAGGAAATCCCAACCTTTAGAAGAGAAGAGGAGAAAATCCCTGAAAATAAACTCGCTAAAACTCGATCTCCACCGATTAAAATGATGCCCTCGACATGCTCGTCATTTCGGTATAAGGAACTAGTATCAAAATCCTTATGGATTTGCTTGAATCAATATAAATGTAAAAGTTTGAGGGTTTGGATAGAGAGGGATGAGAGAAAAAGAGACGAACGAGTTGTTTAGAGAAATGATAAAAATAGGGAAAGAGATCAACCAAAAGGAATTGAAATGCACAAAAGTCGAAGTCAACAAGACATTTGGCCGCACATGTGGGCCCTTGGCTGCAAATGCAGAAGTCTGCACTACTCGTGCGAGACTCCATCGTTGTACGTGCAGATCACTCCAGCAAGAAAGTTTCAAATTGCTCCTTTATAGCACGTGCGGGCCCACCAGCCGTATGTGCGAAACTACCCTGGTGCTCAAAAGTTTTTCTGAGGCATTCATGCCTGGAACTCGAAAATTCACCCAAAACTCCGGAAGCACAACAAATAAATCCGAATTTAGAGTTCAAGTCGGATCCAAGACCCAAAATGTTACAAAGTCTATTCAAGTTAGTCATACAAAGACTAATTTTCCCTTGCATAAAAGACTATTTTTCTATTTCTCTCTTCTCCTATACAATTAACTTTAGCTTAATAATATATTAAGTGATTAAATTACGTATTAACTCTAAATTTATAATTATTTAACCTAATTATATATACATAATTATTTAACCTTATTAAACTTCTAATTACACACCATATATAGATACACACAATTATAGTCATGAGAAGGGAGACAAAGTGGGGGAAGGAAAATAAAGTGAAGCAATGGTCGAGGATGAAAAAAGGAGTGGTGACAATAGTTGGGAATGAAAGAGAGGAAAAAGCAACGATAGCTAGGGAGGAAGAAGGGGCTGCAGTGAGGGTTGGAGAAGGAAGAGGGAGCTATGACGGTGTTAGGTCGCTAGAGGAGATAGGGACGGGGCTGGTATGGAATGAAGGAATAATGACAGTGTTAGGTCCCTTAGTTTTGTCAATCCTACGAACAAACATCATTTATCGAGTTGTAAGTTTCTTGGTTGATTTTCCTTGCTCAGCTCGAGTGAAGCAGTCCTGGTTCGAGCGAAAAAGTTGTGCTCCTAGAAGTTTTATTTGTCTACAAATATACTGGAAGGAAGATTGTGCTCTCGAGCGAAGGAAGCTTGGCTCGAGCGATGCCACTTAAGGAATACACGCGTAATTGGTTCATTGCTCGAGTGAGAGAGTCTTCGCTCAAGCGACCTTTACAGTCCCTATTTTCTATAAATATTTGTTTTAGCCCGTTTTAGGGTTAAGGCTTCCAGATCTATTTTGAGGGCTCTAGGGTTTTCTTTTGGGGCAACTTTACTAGTTTTCCTTTGATGTTTGCTTGAGTATTGAACTCACATGGTTTGACAATTTACATCTAAGGGTTGTTTGAGTGATCATCTTCAAGAGTGTTCTTCTTCGGTGGAATTCGGAGATTCAAGCATGGAGTGTTCGAAGGTGTTCGAAGCTATGTGTAGTCGTTGAGTCGGTGTGGATGTTGTGGAATCAACATCAATCTAATCAATTCTGAGACGAGATTGCGGTGGAAGAAATACAAATCGTTGAAGACAAATTGACAGAGTTTGGGTAATTTGTTTGGTTGTTTTGTATTCTTTTTTTCCTTTATAGTGGATTGATTTGTGGTGTTTTGCCTGTGGTTTTTTAATCACAATTGGAGGTGCTCCAATTGTGGTTATTCCACGTAAAAATTGTTTGTGTCGATTTATTATTTTTGAAACAACAATCTAAATTACTTTTATACGTGCTTGATGATTTAGATTGTTAGTTTTAATTGTTTAGGAACTGGTACAATTAATCTTGAGCTGAATCACGAATCACTTAGGTTTTTTAATTGGTATTAGAGCAAGTCACTTTTTGTTTTTATCAAAACTATAGGAGTGCAATTTTGTGTGATTAGTGATATGGATTCAATTCGTGAAGGTAACTTTACCCATAGACCTTCGTTACTTGATAGTACAAACTATTCTTATTGGAAAGCTCGTATGAGAGCGTTTTTAAAATCTATCGATGAGAAAGTTTGGCATTGTGTGATCTATGGGTGGAGTGAACCTGTTGTCACCATTGATGGTGTTGATATTCCTAAACCTCTTGATAAATGAGACGCATTCAATTATCAAAATTCGAGTTGGAACAGTAAGGCTCTCAACTCCCTCTTTTGCTCCATCACACCTGAAGAGTTTCGTCGTATTTGCACTTGTGAGGTAGCAAAAAAGGCTTGGGATATTCTTGAAACTATTCACGAGGGTACTACTTCTGTTAAAAGGTCAAAACTTCAACGTCTCACTTCTCTTTTGAAACTCTTTTTATGCGTGATGATGAGACGTTTGATAATTTTTATGTTAAACTTAATGACATCATGAATTCCTGTTTCACACCCAGTGAAAAAATCCCTGAAGCTAAGGTTGTTGGAAAAAATTTGAGGTCTTTACCTGAGAGGTTCCAATCAAAAGTTACAACTATTGAGGATGCTTAGGATGTTGATACGCTTAAGCTTGATCAGTTGGTTGAAAACTTGCAAAGTTATGAAGCCCACCATATTTCTAAGAAAAAATAAAAAGATAGTGTGGCTTTTACTAGTGCTTATGAGACTGCTAAGACCCTTGAGATTGAGTTTGATCTAGAGTCCGAAATGACGGCTATGTTTACCAAATAGTTCAAAAAAATTTAAAGAAAAAGAAGCTTAATTTCAAGGATCCTAGTTCAAAATATAAGGGTAATGAAAAACCAAAAACTTTTCCACCAAAAGTTGCTCCAAAAATTGAAAAAAAGAATGTGAAGGGGCAAGGTGTCAAGTGTTACGAATGTCAAGGGTTTGGTCATATTGCTCTTAAATGTCCATTGAAAAAGAACCAGAAGAAAGTCTATACAATGACTTGGGATGATGAAAGCAGGTCAGAGCAAGAACCCGAAAAAACCAAATCTAGTGAAGACGAAGATAATACCTACATGGCATTCTAGTCTACTGTCACTCAATCATCTCCAAAGCCAATTGAGTTTGCTTGTAGTTAGAATTTGCACCGTGCTCCTACATTTGATGGGAGTTGTGGGAGCCGAACATCGGTTCATACAAGAAAGCCAAACGAATTTGAAGAAAATCAAGATATATGCTATTCGGCTCCGCCAGGAGGATCCTGAAGCCGAATAGATAAATGGCCATAGAACCAGTTGAACAAGAAGCCGAGTGGGAATTGGCATACAACAGAAGGGCCGAATGAGCAATCATACGATGGATTAAGGGTGGGCCAGACCCCAGGGCCCGTAAGCGAATATAAATAGAGGAACATCAACCAAAGAGAGGTATGTGAGAATAGACAAAAGAAACTTAAGATACAAGCAAACGAGAGACATATACTAACTTGTCCGTCGGAGTGCTAATTCCGGCACCCCTGACCGGGGTGTTAATCCCTTTTCAGGTGGCAATCAGAAGCTTAGGAACGTCCTTCAGGATCCAAGGGTATTTCCAAACCATTTCTGTACAATTGGCGTCGTCTGTGGGAATACTCAAGCATATCCATGGTGGGCGCACAAAAAATCCTCCAATAGTCGCTGACGAAACTATGCCAAGAGATGACTTCACTCTAAGAAACATGCTTGGACCGAAGAATATCGCCGCACGACAGGCCTTGAACTTCGATTTAGTAGCTCAGACCTCACCCTCAACTTCAATGCATGAGACAATGCAGTTGATTATGGATCAAGCAAAGCAAAATGAACAGCGGTTGGAGAACATGATGGCTGAGAACGAGCGCCTGAGCTAGGATTTGGCCTTGGAGGTGGCGAAATCCCAACAAGTCGCATGCCAGGATAGGGGTTGACCTTCGGGAAAGAAGGATGGTCGACGACGTCGACTTAGGAAACACAATAATGACAGTGATTCTGACTCACCATCCCCGGAGCCCAGAAAGAAAGAAGGAGTTGATGTATCCAGTTCTTCTGAAGGAAGTCCGTATGTACGGCATAAACGAGGGTGGAGCGATGACTCGGATGAGGAAGATAAGCATGACCCCTTTGTGCGTTGAATTGCGAGGGCTGTATTACCCCAAAAGTTCAAAGCACCGTCGTTCACCCTCTACGACGAAAAATCGAACCCTACCGATCACATTCGTCATTATAAGCGAGCAATGACGCTCCATGCTGACAATGAAGCCCTTATGTGCCGAATATTTCCAAGTAGTCTGGGACCACTGGCCGTCAGGTGGTATTATAAACTGGAGCTAGCATCGATTAAGAGCTTCTACCAACTCCAAAAGTCATTTAGGGCGAGATTTATCACTAATGAGATCCAGTCGAAACAAGTCGATTCTCTCTGGGCCACGCAAATTAAACCGGAAGAAACTCTTCGTGAATATTCGACATGCTATTGGGAGTGCTTTAATTTGGTAAATGATGCTTGCAATGACTTCATGGCCATCACCGCCTTTAAGATGGGATTGCATCTTGATAGTCCCCTCCGCAGTTCATTAACCAGACGACCCCCCAAAACAGTCTGGGCGTTAATGAAGAAGGTCGAAGAATATTGCAAAGTGGAAGACGACACCTTGCGGGTAAAAACCGAACATAAAGCCGTTGAGATGGCCACGTCGGGAATTGTTAGCCGATTAGCATCATGCCATCAAGAAGCACCGAGTCGCGGAATCATTCTAAACGAGACAAAAGGCGTGACTCGCGCCGATCAAACGATTAATGTTCACATTGAGCTAATGAACAGTATCAAGTAGAAAGCAGGCGCACAACGTGCTCAGCAAGAAATACACGGAGCTAACAGAGCCGATCAGTAAGATTCTATCGAAAGTTCAACACCTTCCGTTCTTCAAGTGGCCGCCCAAGATGACAAAGCCTCCGATGCAAGAAGACGGGATAAACGATGTGAGTATCATAAAGACCACGGTCACGACACCGATAGTTGTTATGCACTAAAGGATCACCTGGAAGAGTTGGTGCAAGATGGCCGTCTTACACAACACATCCGAAAAAACAATCTAAGAAATACAGTAGCTCTACGGCCGGAGTCACCTCCTTTTGGTGTAATTCATATGATATACAGCTTGCGACGTCATCCGAGGTGCATAAAATTCAGTTGCAGTCTAGCCCCCATAGCCCATCCCGCCAGCGAAAGGGCCCCATGAAACTGGAAGGATTAGTTTCGATGATAGTGACTTAGTTAGAGTAACTCACCCCCACACTAATCCCCTCGTCATCGAGCTACGCGTAAATAGATTCACTATTGAGTGTATTCTCATTGACCAGGGCAGCACTTCGAAAATAATGTATTATAAAAATTTTGTCAAACTTGGCTTCACCGACTTGGACTTGTCCCCGGTTGATTACTCGTTATTCAGCTTCAATGCTAACCCAGAGTATCCTTTAGGCAAAATCACACTACCAGTACGGGCGGGCACCAGATCAGTAGATGTAGAATTTTTGGTTGTCAAGCTTCCTTTGCCGTATAATCTCATTATGGGAAGAACTTGGTTGCATACAATGCAAGCTGTGCTAAGCATCTACCATTAACTACTTCGTTTTCGACTGAGTACGGTATCGAGCAAATTCGCGGCTCGCAGAAATCGGCACAGGCATGCTATTTTCTTACTACAAAGAGACCAAGGGAGCTAGAAGTGCATTCAATTGAGGTACCGGATAGGGAGAGCCTCAAAGACATTGGGCAAATCCCAAGTGAAAAGGCAACCAAAGCCTTGGATCGGGTCGAAATTGACGGAAATCCTGACAAGTTCTTCATGATCGACGTTTCCTTGGATAAGGTTGAAAGGCAAGAGTTAGTATCCTTCTTACTCGGCATATTGATGTGTTTGCGTGGTCACCATACGAGATGCTAGGAGTGGATCCATCTGTGGCCCAACATCACTTGAACATTGATCCGAAATGTAAGCCATTTATTCAGAGAAGTCGGCGGTCAGCCGAGGAGCATACTTCGGCCGTTGTTGAAGAAATGGATCGGTTACTTGATGCCGGGCGATTCGCAAAGTAACCTATCCCACATGGTTGTCCAATACTGTGGTTGTAAAGAAGAAGAATGGCTCTTGGCGTGTTAGTGTGGATTTCACAGACTTAAATAAAGCTTGTCCAAGGACTGTTTTCCCTTGCCCAGAATAGACTAACTTGTAGATGCAACGGCACATCATCAACACATGAGCTTTTTGGATGCCTACAGGGGCTACCATCAAATCGCCATGCATTCGGAGGACCAAGAAAAGACCGCATTCCTCATCCCAAGAGGAACCTATTGTTACAAGGTCATGCCTTTCGGGCTGAAGAATGTGGGGGCAACTTACCAAAGACTAGTGACTACCATGTTCAGGGAACAGCTCGGCCGTACCATGGAAGTATATATCGATGATATGGTGGTCAAATCAAGGGAAAAACATGCCATCTAGCTGACTTCGCAGAGACATTCGACATCCTTCGAAAGTACAAGATGAAATTGAACGCCTCGAAGTGTACATTCGGCATCGGATCCGGCAAATTCCTTGGCTATATCATTAACCACCACAGAATCGAAGCCAATCTGAGGCAAATAATAACGATTCTAGAACTTGGATCTCCTCAGTCAGTCAAAGAGGTTCAGAAGCTGATGGGAATGGCCGCCGCGGTCAACACGTTTATTAGTCGTTCCACAGATCGCTTTCACACACTTCGGCAAGGTAGAGCATTTGAATGGACCCCTGAGTACCAGGCCTCTTTGGATGGCTTGAAGTCTTATCTCCGATTAGTACCACTCTTGGTAACACCTGCGACAGGCGATCCGCTCATTTTGTACCTAGCAGTATCCGACTGGGCGGTCAGCGCCGTATTGTTAAGGGAAGAACTTGGGAGCAGCGACCAGTTTACTATGTGAGCAAGCAATGGCCGACGCCGAAATACGTTACCTTCCATTAGAAAAGCTTATCATTGCTCTCGTCATAGCTGCAAAAAAACTGATGCACTACTTTCAGGGGCATACCATTGGGGTACTGACGGAATATCCCCTTCGGTCAGTGCTCTATAGCACGGAAGCATCGGGGCGCATTTCGAAATGGGCTCTCGAACTCAGCCAGTATGATATCCAGTTTCTACCCAGAACTTCATCAAGGGGCAAGTTCTTGCCGATTTTGTAGCCGAATTCACAAAATCCCTCGCCGACTTTAAGTCAGATCAAGTGCAACCTAAGCCCAATTAGAGAATGTATGTTGGAGATGTTTGGCAGATGTATTGTGACGAGGTCATCCAACCAACGCGGCAGTGGGGCGGGCGTAGTAATCATGACCCCCGAAGGGGCGATAATAGAACAGGCTATCAAACTGGGCTTCGATGCATCAAACAATGAGGTCGAATACGAAGCATTATTAACTAGCCTACGGAATGCACTTCACCTCAGTGCACGGCGTCTTCTTGTTTTCTGTGACTCAAAGCTAGTAATCAACCAGTTGAAAGGGGAATATGCAGCCAAAAATGACCGCATGGCAGCTTATATGAAAATGGCGAATTCTTTGCTTGCGAAATTTGATCACCACGAACTAAATCAAATAACCCGAGATCAGAACACGCATGCGGGCTCCCTGGCTTGCCTAGCCTCTACCATCAACTCAGAAGTTAAGCGGACAATCGAAGTAGGGTTCATCCTGAGTCAAGCATTGCCTCTTCAGAATCAGTTCAAATCAACGTTATTGAACCAGGTCAACTTGATGGACCCTGTCGCTGCATTCCTATCCTCAGAGCAGCTCCTGACGGATAAGAAAGAGGCATACAAACTGCGAAACAAAGCCCTCCGTACTACTTGGATCCGCAGGGGAAGCTTTACAAAAAATCTCTCTCTAGGCCGTACTTAGAATGTGTTCACCCCGATAAAGTTGAGGAACTCTTGTCTGAAATACACGAAGGCAGTTGTGGTGCCCATTCGGGCGGACGTTCTCTAGCCCATCGAGCCGTAACGCAGGGGTACTATTGGCCGACCATACGACTCGATGCCGAGTGTTATGTCAAGAAATGTGAACAATGCCAGAAGTTTTCCCCCTTAACTCATCTACCTACCGAGGAGTTAAACTCTATCACTAGTCCTTGGTCGTTCGCTCAATGGGGGCTTGATATCGTCGGACCATTACCATGGGCTCTGGGAACAAGCGATTCTTAATTGTCGCGACGGACTATTTCACAAAATGGATCGAAGCGAAGGCACTAACACATATTTGAGATGCCGACATTAAGCGTTTTGTATGGAAAAACATCATAACAAGACTCGGCATACCAAGAGTGCTTGTTTCAGACAACGGTACCCATTTGATTGTGGTGTATCGAGAATTGTGCAACACTTATGGTATCCGGCCCTACTTTTCCTCGCCGGCTTACCCACAAAGCAACGGTCAAGCGGAGGCCACCAACAAAGTTATTATTGATGGCATCAAGAAAAGATAGAGAAAGCTAAAGGCAGATGGGCCAAAAAGTTGCCCAGAGTGCTGTAGGCTCATCGCACTACTCCAAGGCGATCCACTGGGGAAACACCGTTTGCTCTATGCTTCAGAACCCAGGCAATCATCCCTCTGGAGATCGGCCTTCCAACTTTGAAATCAAAGGTTTTTGACATGGGCTAAAATGACATGATGTTGGCCTTGGACTTGACTCTGATTGAAGAACGCCGGGACCGTGCCCTTGCTTCCATGGCACAGTACCAGTAGCAGCTCGCTAAATCGTATAATCAACGTGTACAGCTACGTCGTTATACACCAGGAGAATTGGTCCTCAAGGAAGTGCTTCCCGCTGCTAGGAATCCCGTTAACAGAAAGTTGGGTCCTAACTGGGACGGCCCCTATCAGATTGACTCAATCGCAGGGACAGGGGCATATCGGCTCAAAGACATGGATGAAAGACGTTTGCCGCATCCTTAGAATTCCACACACTTGCGCAAATTTTATCATTAAGCAAACTTGTACGTCATGTCGGCTTGTTTTGAATTTTCGTCGTATACGTCTTTCATTTTTCCAATGCAATGCCTTTTCTCTCATCTTGTGAGTTATACTGTAACAATAAGCCTCTGAATTCAAAGTGCCCTTCATGGATATCACGATTGGCCAACAAAAAAGAAAAGCCTCCGAAGTTGGAGCCCCATGTGTGAATGACACGCTTGGGCCGAATAAGCCCCCGAATTCGGAGCGCCCTTCGTGGATATCACGATTGGCTAAAAAAGAAAAGCCTCCGAATTCGGAGCCCTATGTATGAATGAAACACTTGGACTGAGTAAGCCTCCGAATTGGAGAGCCCTTCGTAGATATCATGATTGGCCAACAAAAAAGAAAAGCCTATGAATTCGAGCCCATGTGTGAATGACACGCTTGGGCCGAATAAGCCTCCGAATTCAGAGTGCCCTTCGTGGATATCACAATTGGCTAAAAAAGAAAAGCCTCCGAATTGGAGCCCCATGTGTGAATGACACGCTTGGGCCGAATAAGCCTCTGAATTCGGAGCGCCCTTCGTGGATATCACGCTTGGCTAAAAAAGAAAAGCCTCGAATTCGAAGCCCCATGTGTGAATGAAACGCTTGGGTTGAGTAAGCCTCCGAATTCGGAGAGCCCTTCGTGGATATCACGATTGGCTAAAAAAGAAAAGCCTCCGAATTTGGAGCCCCATGTGTGAATGAAATGCTTGGGCCAAGTAAGCCTCGAATTCGGAGCGCCCTTCGTAGATATCACGATTGGTCAACTTAAAAAGCCTCTGAATTCAGAGCCCCTAGCGTGAATGACACATTTGGACTGATTAAGCCTCCGAATTCGGAGCGCCTTTCGTGGATATTGCGATTGACAAGGGCAAACACGATTGATAGATAGTAGATGGTCACGACTTAATTTACAAGCACTGATTGAAACAATATGCAGATATTCAAAATAAAATGTTTTATTAAATAGATCGTGAGTACATGATTTACATAAAAACAGAACAATGTACATAAAAATTATTCGGCTCCATCTTCGTCGTCAGTCTTCTCGGCGTCGAAAGCTTCAAACGGAAAAGTATAGCTCTGATATAAAGGTGACGATCAACGCCTGCGGCCTGGTGAACCTTGATCTATCCATGCTTAAATCCACGATTTTCGCATCGACAGACTTCCTCAGCTAGTTTTTCCTTCGTCTTGTCTATTCCAATTTTTCGGCCGTCATGGAAGCCTTTTTCATAGGACATGGTCTTCGCAGCTTCTATTGCAAACATATTTGCCATTTGTCGGTCGGCAATCGCGTGATCCAAAATTTGCTGGTTTACTCGTTGTGCGACAATTGGGTTCACTTGACTCACCGACTGAGTTTCAGAGGTGTTAGCTTTCTCAGCTCATTTTTAGCTTTCTTTGCGCGAGCTTCCAAGCTATGAATGCGACCTTCCTTCTATTTTATATCTCTTTGTGCGGCACGAAGACGCATGCCAATTTCATAAGAGGTATATAGCCCCTTTACTGCTCTATGGACTCCTCCCGAAAAACTTTGAAATCAAGTCGGCCGACCATCGACTTCTGGACTTCTGGAGGAAAAATTTGTCGAGCAAACTCAACTGCCACGTTTGGATCGCGGATAATTGAATCCGCTTTCGTCATGGTTTGTTCCCAACAAAGACTAAAAAACTCAATGGGCGCGGCGCCCCACTGGTTTCGCCTTGCGAGCGGGGGGAGTTACCTCATTGCTGCTTCTTCTTCCTGGGTGACCTACTTTGACAACGTGGGGAGTGACACCTCTCACGTTCCCTCGACGTCCTACTCCCCATGCGCATAGGTTCGCCACCTTAATTCATCTCTGAGTCTAGCTCAGCAAGTGCCTAACCTTCCCTCTGCTATTGAAGAATAGTCTTCTTGACATCAAAATTCGTCCAGCTTGGTTCGACACAATGCTTTTTTTTTCCCTCTCACACTTTGTTGAATTTGAACACAACAATAGAGCCTACGCGAACGCAACCCCTACCCCACTTATTAATTATGGGTGCAGCATTCCCAAAGTGATCCCTTCAATATTTTCCGCCAATCTATGAACTACAGATATTCGGCATTTTCGCTCATGAATCATCTGGGGCAAGGGCAGATTCATTAATCTAGTCGGTAAAATTCCAAAGCTTTGCGCCGCCAAGTGGATGTGCCCCAGCCAATCCATGAACTACCGATATTCAGCGTTTCCGTTCATTAATCAACTGAGGCAAGGGCAGATTCATTAATCCATTCAGCTAAATTGCAACGCCATGTACAGTTATTTTAGGGCCGAATTCATTTACTCATTTCATGATTTTACATCTTACTTGGCAATTAACAAGCACATGCAGCAGACCGAAAGGCAAAGGCAATTTTATTAATAAATTGAGTACAAACATAGTCATTTTACACATGAAAATCACCCTACATCTAACTTCTAACCGAAATAAATAAACAAAAATCTACAAAAACTGCGCATACAAGATACAGGGAAAAAAAATTACATCGACCCTAGTCAATCTTCGGGATCAGACTCCAGCGGCTCAACGTCCACCTGCTCGTACGGAATCGGCTGTTCCAACGTCACATTAGCGGCAGTGAGGGCTTTGAGCCAGTCGTGTTTGAAGCGTCGATTCTGAACTTGGGTACTTCCTCACGTAATTTTCCAAGGCGGCGTCTTTCCCAGCTTGGAATGCCTTGGAAATCTCAAAGTCGGCAATTTCCTTTGCCTTCTTCGATGCTTCCAAATCAGCCTCCAGTTTGGCAATCACCTCCTTGGCTAACTTGAGTGCATCATCGCTCGCATTCGCCCTCTCTTCGGCGGCCAACCTGAGTTGGTCGAAACTCTTGGCTTTTTCTGCCTCGGCATCAGCCCGAGCTCGTTCTTTCATCGCGTTGATCGCCTCGGACTCGGCTCTGAGAGAGGCCTCCGTAGCCTTGTTTTTTTCATTTTCAACTTCGGCTGTGAGAAAGCCGATTTGTTCTATAACGTCATGTTGACGGCAGCCAATCTCAGCAATCCTGCCCGCCACCTATAAAGCAAGGAGTCAGTAAGATAGCTAGCATAAAAAATATATATATATATATATATAGACGCAAGACTGCAATCAAGGCTCAAGTCATGTACCAGTATCGCCGATTGAGCAGCTAATGCTATGGTAAGGAAATCTGGCTCTATGCGAAAGGTTGCTCTGTTAACCGGCAGAGAAATAGAAGAGGCCATGCTCAAGGCCACTGCAGCGCCTTTCACAGCCAATGCATCAGAAGCAACCGGCATGTTCTTTATCTTTGGTTGTATGATAAACGGCACAACCAAGTCCGTCTCCTCTATCCAGGGCCGTTTATCAGTTAGATTTTCTAGAGAGTTGGCCTCGAGCTCAGCAGAACATTTTTCTCCCCTGTGCTCAGCCTCCTAATTGTTCGGTTGATCGACAACGAGCTTCGTTTCGGCTCTATCAATTTGAGCTGTTTCTTCAACAGGAGTAAGCATAGAAGATTCAACAACGGGTGGAGGTTCAGATCGGTCGGCTTCAGTTTTTCTCCTGGCCGCCATCCTCTCGGCATTTTTTCTCCTGGCCATCTGCGTGAGCGACTCCTTAGCCATGTTCTCAAGATATGCGCCGAGAAGGTCCCCTAAGTCGGTGAAAATATCTTTGAGCGAGACCTCTGCTCGACCTGAAGTGGATGAAGGGTTGAAGCTGGCTTCCTCGAAAGCCAAATTTAGAGCCTCGTCAACCTCCTCCCCGAGACTATCGGATCTATCCAAGGCGGGTTGATTCGGTTGTTCAGTGACTTCTTTGGCTACTTCTTTGTCCGCTGGCTCTGAATCTGTAGCTTCGAGACCAATCTCCCTAAGATTTCTAAAGTTCAGGAAAATAAGTGCCATAAGCTGCTGTTCGTCATTTGGAATCGGAATGTTGTTTGCAGCCAAAAATGTGGCATAAGTCGGCTCGTATCTCAAAAGACTGTGGGTTGCCCTCCCTTGCTTTTGGAGGTTTGGACAGCCAAAGAACTGGAGCGCGGTTTTGATTTGTGCAAGCACAGCGTCGTCAGCCGAGATGAGAACTTTTTTTAGATCGTTGCCTGCATAAATGAAATGATAAGTGCATAGAATGTAAGCTGGGTAAATATATAACAAATACACATAAGGAACTATACGGCCACATGTTTCGCCTTTCCGTCTAGGCACAGGATCTAGGTGATCTTCGCCCTCGCCAAATTCCCATTACCTCGGATAACGACCATGACATCGTCAACATGTTTGCAGAGCTGGCAAGCATAGTCACCAAATGATGGTCGGTGTCTTTAGCCTTGAGAAAGTAACATCCCTGCCGACCAGAGGATTTGGCCAAGGCATAACAATGCCGAATAACAGGGATACCAAGATTGAGCCTAAGGCATCAGTTTAACTCTACAATTCCCATTATGATTCGGTAAAAGTTTACGTTAGGCTGAGAAGGGATTAGACCCCAGTGGCAAAGGATGGCCCTTAAAAATGGGTGAAGGGGGAAACAGACTCCGCCCTCAGCGATTGATAGGAGAGGAAAGATGATTGTACTCTCATCAGTCCTCTCCATATCAACTACGCTCTTTGTTACGAGTGACAGATGGACATCGTCAGAAATGGAAAAATGGCGTCGAAAACCACAAACTCGATCTGCAGAAAGAAGGGCTTTCAAATGTTTTGCCATCCTAGCTAGTTTAGGAAGTATGCTAAACTAAAAAAAAACAAGGAAATGGGAGTCGAAATGGAGGAGAAGAGAACTTACAAGAAGCGAAGAAGACAATGAGAAACGGAAGGAAGTTGTAGAGGTCATGAAATGAAGGAGATATACTGAAAGGCAAACAAGAAACTTTGCATATTCAAAAAACATACATTCGAAGGGACAATATAGTTTCAAATCGCATTAAATGAATGAAGTGTACGAAGGGGCAGGAAATTGTAATGATTCCTAAAAAGCGTAGACGTTCTGACACTTGTGTTGGAATGAGGTTAACCGCCGTATTTTTGACTTTCCAAGTTCGAAACCAAACATGCCGACTAACTAGCGTTAGTAGGATGTTTGGGGGGCAATTGTGGGAGCCGAACATCGGTTCATGTAGGAAAGCCAAACAAATTTGAAGAAAATCAAGATATATGCTATTCGACTCCGCTGAGGGGGATCCTAAAGCCGAATAGATAAATCGACCATAGAACCAGTTGAACAAGAAGCCAAGTGGGAATTGGCATACGACAGAAGGGCCAAATGAGTAATCATACGATGGATTAAGGGTGGGCCCAACCTCAGGGCCCAGAAGCGAATATAAATAGAGGAACATCAACCAAAGAGAGGTATGTGAGAACAAACAAAAGAAATTTAAGATACAAGCAAATGAGAGACATATACTAACTTGTTCGTCGGAGTACTAGTTCCAGCACCCCCGACTGGAGTGTTAACCCCTTTTTCATGTGGCAATCAGAGGATCAGGAACGCCCTTCAGGATCCAAGGGTATTTCCAAACCACTTCTCCACAAGAGTAATTACTTGTTCTGGAGAATCAGAATGAGGATATTTCTAAGAGCTCATGACCCTGAGGGCTGGCAAGCCATTGAAGAGGATATTGAAAGCGCTGACAATCCGTGAAGCAATTTTTGACGAAGAACAACAACGGATTGCTCACTGCACAAAGGCCAAAGATGCATGGGACATTCTGAGTCAATTCCATGAAAGATGAGAGTCATCGTCGCTACCATCCACCAACTTTCATGCCTTGGTTGCTCGACTGGATGAGGTCAAGGTGAAAGAGGAGCAAAAATAAGATGAAGATGATGAAACCTCGAAGATAATAATGAGATCGATGGTGATAATCTATAACAAGCCTATGAAAAGCTTTACAATGAATCTTTGAATTTGTCCAAAATCAATGACAAATTGACTTGCAAGCTCAAAGCATGTAAAAGCGAGAATGCAAGCTAAAAGAAGAGATTGCAATAGCAAAGCAGAATGTCATCAAGATCTCTAATGACATGCAAGACCTATGTGGAAAAGTTCTATCTTGTGAGACCGAAAGGAATGAACTTCTAAAAATATATGCCACATATGAAGAGAAGATTGAAAACCTTGAGATGTCACAAGCTGCATTGGAAGAGATGGTTGGTTAGAAAGATGAAGAACTCAGAGATGCTAGAGCCATAATTGCTATGTGGAATAAAGGGTCAAAGACATTAGAAGACATCCTCGGGTCTCAACAAATGGGTTGTGACAAAAGTGGGCTAGGCTATGGTAATGCAACAGTTCACAAGGGACATACCTCTACATCACATAACTTCAAGACTCAAACAAAGGAAAAGTTGAAGGTACAACAAGGTGATCCCTCTCTTCATCTGCCTAATGGGGGTAAGATCAACAAAATGGAGGTAAAACTGTTTTTGTTTGTCATCATTGTGGTAGGTATGGCCACATTCGTCCTTATTGTTTTGAGTTGTTTGGTAAAGTGTCTCAAAAGGGTAGACATTCTAATACTCTTTGGGTTAGGAGACAACCTTACATTTTTAGGCGGAACACCAAAATTCATGAGGGTGTTCACAATGCTAAGACATTTACCAAGACTGCCAGTCCTGATTTTGCTAAGACTAAAAAGATATCGGTGAGAAAGGGTGACTTGACTTGTTTTGTTTCTTGATAGTGGGTGCTCTCATCACATGTCTGGTGACAAATCTACTTCACTTCTCTTGAAAAAATGAAGGATGAATTGTTACTTTTGGAGATGGTGGCACTTCTAGAGTCATTGGTAAGAGCTCTAGAAGTGTGGCTAGTCTTTCCAAGCTCGAAAATGCATTACTTGTAGATGGCCTTAAAGCAAATCTTTTGAGCATTAGTCAAATGTGTGATTCCCACCATGAAGTATTATTTTCAAAATATAAATGTGAAATTTTAGATAAGAAGGGAAATACTGTCATGCAGGGGTTTGCACATCTGATAACTGCTATGGGATTGTTACCACTAATGATCTCACTTGCCACTCAGCCATCATAAGTAATATTGATCTGTGGCATCAAAGATTAGGTCACATGAATTTCAAAGACCTAATTAAGATAGCCAACAAAGAGCTTATGAGAGGAGTACCTAAAATGGGTAAGAATGTGAACCATGTGTGTGGACCATGTCAACTTGGGAAGCAAACCCGTGCCCCTCAGAAAAAGGTGAATAGCTTCACAACCAAATGTCCTCTTGAATTGGTTCATATGGATCTTATGGGACCCGCTCGTACTGAAAGCATTGAAGGTAAAAGATACATTTTTTTAACAGTGGATGACTTACACTCGTTTTTCATGGGTTAATTTTTTACGAGAAAAATCTGATACGTTTAATGCTTTCTGGACTTTAGTCCTTAAAATCCAAAATGAATAGGGTGTTTCTATTGGGCGTATCATAAGAATCCGAACTGATCATGGTCGTGAGTTTGAAAATAGTTCGTTTTCGGATTTTTGTGATATGCATGGAATTAAGTATGAGTTTTCTACTCCTATTACTCCATAGCAAAATGGAGTTGTTGCGAGGAAAAACGGAGTTGTTCAAGAGATTGTTAGGGTCATGCTCCTTAGCAAGAAAGTTCCTTTAAAGTTTTGGGCTGAAGCCTTAAATATCGCGGTTTATGTTATGAACCATGTGTATTTAAGGCCCGGCACTTTGCAAACTCCATATAAATTGTGAAAGGGATTGAAACCTAATGGAAAATACTTCAAAACTTTTGAGAGTAAATGTTACATTTTTAAAGATAGAGAGCCTTTGGGCAAATTTGACTCATGAAGTAATGAAGGTATTTTTCTAGGGTATTCAACCACTAGTAGAGCTTTTCGTGTCTATAACTTGCGAACTTTGTCTTTAATGGAATCGATTAATGTGGTTATAGATGACACAGGTTCTCCTATTTCAGTGATAAATGAGGAAGAAAATTGTGAGTCTCCAATCCTGGATGCTGAACCACAAAGTCAAGGAGAAGCAGAGGTCCAAGCTCAAGAAGGTGAGCCAGCACCAACTTCTAAGGTAAGTCCGAGT
Source organism: Camellia japonica (assembly GCA_030407325.1). Classification (NCBI taxonomy): domain Eukaryota; kingdom Viridiplantae; phylum Streptophyta; class Magnoliopsida; order Ericales; family Theaceae; genus Camellia; species Camellia japonica. The sequence continues at coordinate 64,557,948 of JAPPVO010000007.1, forward strand.
CCAAAGAGTGCACAAAGAGACACCACTTCTAATGCTCCGTCACTACAAGTCCAGAGTTCAAACCATCGGCAAGGGTAAAACTGAATCATCTAGCTCAACAGGTGATTGGAAGTGTCTCAGATCGAATGAAAACCCGAAGACAAATTCGGGAGAAGGTATCTAATACGTGTTATGTTTCATTAATTGAACCTAAGAATATAAAGAGGCCTTACTAAATGATAGTTGGGTCAATGCTATACATGAAGAGTTAGGTCAATTTGAACGTAACAAAGTTTGGACTCTTGTTCCTAGACCTAGAGACAAGAATGTGATAAGTACCAAGTGGATATTTAGAAATAAATCTGATGAGAATGGTACTGTGGTTAGAAATAAAGCTAGGTTGGTTGCTCAAGGTTATACACAAGTAGAGGGTGTTGATTATGATGAGACGTTTGCCCCTGTTACACGCCTCGAATCTATTCGTATTTTACTTGGTGTTGCATGTTTTCTTAGGTTCAAATTGGATGTGAAAAGTACCTTTCTGAATGGGTACTTGAAAGAAGAGGCGTATGTTGAGCAATCAAAAGGGTTTGAGGACCCAAAATGTCCACAGCATGTCTACAAGTTAGACAAGGCATTATATCGGTTGAAACAAGCCCCTTGAGCTTGATATGATAGACTTACTACCTTTCTGCTTGATAATGATTTTCAAAGGGGTAGTGTGGACAAGACCTTATTTGTGAAACATACTAAGTCTCATATACTTGTTGCTTAGATTTATGCTGATGATATTGTGTTTGGGTCCACTGCTGATTTTCTTGTGAAATATTTCTCGGATTGCATGACACATGAGTTTGAAATGAGCATGATGGGGGAGTTGTCTTACTTGTTGGGTCTTCAAATTAAACAGTTTCCTTCCGGTATGTTTGTTTCTCAGACTAAGTAGACCAAAAACCTTGCGTCAAAGTTCGGTCTTGAGTTTGCCATATATGCTCGTACTCCCATGAGCACCAGTCTTCACCTTTCCAAAGATTCATCTGGTACTGATGTTGATCCTGCCCTTTATAGGAGTATAATAGGGAGTATTCTTTACTTTACAGCCGGTCGACCTGATATTGCATTTAGTGTAGGTGTCTATGCCCATTACCAAGCCAGTCCTAAAGAGTCTCATCTTCTTACGGTCAAACGCATCATTAAGTATGTTAATGGGACACTGGGGCATAGGGTTTGGTTTTCTACTAACACTACAGCCGAAATTACTGGTTTTTCTGATGTCGACTAGGTAGGGTGTGCTGATGATAGGAAGAGTACATCCAGGGGGTATTTTTACCTTACGAATAATCTAGTTGCATGGCATAGCAAAAAGCAAAATGCTATTTCTCTCTCAACCGTTGAGGCCAAGTACATTGTTGCAGGGAGTTGTTGTGCACAAATGTTGTGAATGAAGCAAATGCTTCGTGATTATGGTATAGACCAGGACACTCTCACCCTTTTTTGTGATAACACAAGTGCCATTAACATTTCTAAAAATCCTATCCAACACTCACGCACCAAACACATTGGCATTTGTCATCATTTCATTCGAGAGTTAGTGGAAGAGGGCCTTGTTGTCTTGAACATGTACTCACTGAGCATCTAAAGGCTGATATTTTTACAAAACCCCTTGATCTTCTTAGGTTTGAGTTTCTTAAAAAGACCTTGGGTGTTGTGCTAAGTCACTAGGGTGCGACTTGTTACTTGAATGGGTAAGAGTGATTGGCTTTATGTGTACTTGGATACTATAATCTCATTGTCATTGATTCCTGTCATCTCTGCATTTAGACTCATATGAACACCTCTCATGCTGCCTGCAAGATTTCATTTTTCTTTGTTCATAGCTCATTTTGAATGCTCATGCTCATTGACTTCATTATCTCATTCTATATACATCCTTGAGATAAACTGTTGCAGAGGGTTCCGCACAAGTGATTAAAGTTCTCTATGGACCACTAACAGTGTCTCTTTTACATTTTTAGAGGAATTGACCTATACTGGCATATCATGGGTGATGTTGAGTCTCTTAACCATCTACCATCTTTTTTTCACTTCCACGGTTCCTCCCCCAGTTCATTGAAGTCCGAGCATTAGGAAAACGCTACCTCAGAGGCACTAACCAGGCCATCCTTGTTGATTTCATGCTTTTTTGGTTTGGTCTCTATACTCTTGAGTGTGCATGCCACCAGTGAGTGCCCACAAGCAAGAATAGTCAAAAATTAAATTAAAAAAAGGACTTATTAATTGAGGGGAAGCCTTCGCTTTTACTCAACAAATACCCATTGATTTCTAGTGGTTTGACTTTTCTCAGTGATGTTCAGTAACTCATGCCGGAGGTCTAGCCATTCGATCACTACGAGGATTAACTCTAGCTCTATGGCCTCTCAAGGATTGCACACACACACATTCATTATGTGAGCTCTCATGGTTGTCTTTGAGTTGTGTATTCTCATTTCACTTATGCTCATTGATTGATGTTTACCTGATTTGCTCATGAATATTGTGCTTCATATTGTCAAAATTGCGAGTTTGTGGGTTTCATAGTTTGTGGATTATCTCATCTTAGTATCACATTCTTGCTATTTTTCTAACCTCCTTTTGTTCCAGGCTCAACTTGATAGTGTGAGTGTCTTTATTCTGCACAGAAGGGTGTTTTTTTTTGGGAGCCTTGTTTTTTCTTATTTGCTCGAGCGAGGGAGTTTTTGCTCGAGCGACAAATTCTTCAATCCAGTACTTTTGCAAGTTTCACAGATTCTGAGAGTTTGCTTTTCTGGCTCGAGCGACAATGTTCTGGCTCGAGCGTGTTCGTGTGCATCAGTGTCTTAGCTCGAGCGAATCACTTCTCGCTCGAGTGACCTGTTGTGGTTTAAATACTCCCACTCCATTCCTTCAATCCATTTTTCCCTATTTTGCTCATTTAATTTCTCTCTCCTAGGGCATTTTCCTCCCCATTGCTACTCGTCCCTCAGTGATCCTTGGATTTGAAGGTTCCTTTCCCCCATCAAGCTTCTCCTTCTCCATTTTCTGGTGAGGTTCTTCTTCTATTTTTGTTTTGTTTTGTTTGTTTTGTTTTGTTTGTTTTTGTTTGTTTTTGTTTTTGTTTTTGTTTTTTTTTTTGTGGTTTCCCTTGTTCTCTCTCTCTTCCTTGAATGCTGATTTTTGGGTTCTTCACTCCAACATTAGAGTTTTGTTTGTTTTATTTTGTCTTTATTATTTTGCGTCTGTCTGTCCTTGTCTGTTTTCTTTTTCTTTTTCTTTTTCTTTTTCTTTTTCGTTTGCATCCTCATATTTCTAGGGTCTTACAATATTGTCCTGTGTGTTTGCTTGGGTTCGTTTATGACGTTATGGTTTTGCTATATCTCTCTATTTAATTTTGTTTAGAAGTTTGATTCATCATTGCTAGGGTTCATGCGTAATGTTAGGGTTTTGTTTTTAGGTCTTTAATTTTTGACTTATCCTTGTTTTGCCATGAGTTTCAATTGCTACTTTATGATTTTTTCAGTGCATTGTGTTGTTGTTGGTTTCCTTATTCTAATGTCTTCATATCTCTCATCCTGTCGCAACACTTATTTTCTACTGCTGCATTTATTTAGTTTTGCGACTAGACCTAGAATTGTATCTATGTTTTCCCTGATCTTACAGTATTTGATACAATGCTTTGGTTTTGTGAATTTTGGTTTTTCCAACCCTGTTGCACTAATGGTTTGCGCTTTGCTCTTATATTTACTTTTGGGGTTGCTATTGGGCATTGGGTGTTCCTTGGTTCTATCTTGGTGGGTAAAGGGGTTGTGGTGGTCTTTCCTTATTATCGGTCAGTCATGGCTGAGTCCTCTAAACGTCGTAAAACCACTGTGTCTCACGTCACTTTTAATACCGACAAATTCCAATCCAGGGAAAAATCCAACCTTTATTGGGATTTCTATGTTTCTTGGAAAGTTCACTTAGAACATAATGTCCATCTTAGTGCCTTTGAGTCTATTCTGATCCGGTCTCTGTTTGATGCTTTAGGAGGTAACTACGTCCTTCTTTTCTCCGGTCCACAAAATCTTAGCCAGGTCCGGGAATTCTATTGCAATATGCACGCCATTCTCAAGGAGATAGCCCCTTCTTTTCACACTTGGGTTCGTAACAAAGCCCTGGTCATTGATGACGAAGTCATTCAGCGGTTTCTTAATCTTCCAGAAGTTCGAGATTGTCACTATCTGTTTCTTACCCATAGCTTTGCTGATTTTGATATAGTCGCCACTGAACTTTGTGGCACTCTCCAGACTTGGGTCGCCGGGGCTCTCATTCAGCAAAATGAGCTTCTTTCCTGTTTCCGTCTCCTAAATATCATAGTTTGTGCCAATATCCATGTTACTTCTCATTCTTCTCACATTACCTAAGATCAAGGTTATGTGTTGTATTGCATTGACCACCGCCTTCTCATCCACCTTTCTAAAATGATCGTATCCAAAATGATTAGTGTGTTTGAGGGTTGCAAGTCTTTGGGTCTCCTTTATGGGTATTTCCTCAATCGGTTTCTTACATCCCTTGGTGTCCCCACCTTTGATGATGACGAGTTTGCCTCTCTCATTAAACCTGTCACCAAACTAACCATCTCACAAAGTCAAGCCTATGTCAAGGGGGGTTCGTCAGGAGTCGAGGTGTCTGATGCAGGTGATGATCCACTTGCTGAGGAGGTCAAGTTTAATGCAACTACTGCCGGTGCACCCGAGATACGTCCTCGCTTCTTTCATGGTCAACTGCAATAGTTTAAGCAGTCTATCCCACGTCACCTTGATCAGCTGGGTGCCCAGCTCGATACACTTGATGGCCGCTTCGATCAGCAGATCGCGATACTTGCTCAGATCCTTTCTCTGTTATAGATGCAGCCGCAGCCTTTGCCAGACTCATAGCAATTTTTTTTTTCTTGTGTTTTTTGGACAGTTTTTATTGTGTTTGGGCTGTATATTCTTTTTCTTTTGTCTCTCCTGGACAAAAAAAGGGAGTATATCTGTTTGCATGATGGTTGGGGTATATAGTCTTGGGGGATACCGTTTTGATATTGGGATATTGGATTTTGATAATAGACTAATCAATTTTTGGGATTTTGATTTAGTTTGGATTCATTATGTCTTGATATAATTTGTTTTTGATTAATCACTCTATCTATGGTTTTTGATTTTGATTAATTACTTTTTCTATTCCCATGGTTTTGTTTATATATTTTTGTAGGATAATTCGTCAAGGCTATTGTTTTAGATGAGTTGTTTTTTGGTTGATTGTTTAGTTAGTGCGTGTGTTTGCTAGGAAACTGTGTTAGAATTTTTGTTTGGGAATTGACAAAGGGGGAGATTGTTAGGTCCCTTAATTTTGTTAATCCTACGAACAAACATTGTTTATAAAGTTGTAAGTTTCCTAGTTGTTTTGCCTTGTTCGCTCGAGCGAAACAGTCCTGGCTCAAGCGAAGAAGTTGTACTCCTAGAAGTTTTCTTTGTCTACAAATATACTGGGAAGGAAGATTGTGCTCTCGAGCGAAGGAAGCTTGGCTCAAGCAATGCCACTTAAGGAATACACGCGTAATTGGTTCATTGCTCGAGCGAGAGAGTCTTCGCTCGAGCAACCTTCGCGGCCCCTATTTTTTTATAAATATTGGTTTCAGCCCGTTTTAGGGTTAAGGCTTCCAGACCTGTTTTGAGGGCTCTAGGGTTTTCTTCTGGGGCAACTTTACTAGTTTTCTTTTGATGTTTGCTTGGTTTGACAATTCACATCAAAAGGTTGTTTGAATGATCATCTTCAAGAGTGTTCTTCTTCGGTGGAATTCGAAGATTCAAGCGTGGAGTGTTCGAAGGTGTTCGAAGCTATGTGTAGTCGTTGAGTCGGCATGGATGTTGTGGAATCAATATCAATCTAATCAATTCTGAGACGAAGGTTGCGGTGGAAGAAATACAAATCGTTGAAGACAAATTGACAGAATTTGGGTAATTTGTTTGGTTGTTTTGTATTCTTTCTTTCCTTCATAGTGGATTGATTTGTGACATTTCGCCCGTAGTTTTTTAATCACAATTGGAGGTGCTCCAATTATGATTTTTACACGTAAAAGTTGTTTATGTCGATTTATTGTTTTTGAAACAATAATCTAAATCACTTTTTTACATGCTTGATGATTTAGATTGTTAGTTTTAATTGTTTGGGAACTGGCACAATTAATTTTGAGTCGAATCACGAATCATTTAGGTTTTTTAGACAGCAATTGAGGAAGGAGATGGAGTAAATGGAGGTTGCAGAAAGGAAAACGGAGTAGCGGCAATAGTTAGAGAGGGGAGATGAATGAGGATGGCGGTTGTAGAAATGAGGGAAGTTAGCCGGTTAGGGTTAGGATTTCTAAGGTTTTGAGGTGGAAAATGAAGCTAGAATGGCTAATGGGGTCATTAATGTCTTTTTGTCAAATCATTTTTAGATTGAAATGAGAAAATGGAACAGCTGTGCAATTACCACATGTAATACACGTTTCATCTATTTGTATAGAAAGTTGACAGTTGCAAATCAATTCATTTGCTTATACTTGAACCACAAAAGGGAAAGTGCTCTAACTTTAAATAATGCTTCATCCATTTCAAAATAATAGTCTTTTTTGTGAAATTTAATTTTTTTTAGTAGTACAATTATTATACTTTAAAAATTTTAATTTTTTAAAATTACTCTTTGATAATATATTTATTTGGGAATATCAATTGTCATAGTTGTACTTTTTATATTGTTAATAGATTTAAAAGAAGAGCAAAATAGAAAATTCATATTATTTTAATTATTAATTTTTAAAAAATGACTAATGTTTTAGAACAATAAAAAATAGAATAAAGAACTAATATTTTAAGACGAAGAAAATAAAAAAATAAAGTGACTTTTACCAATTATGATATCTATCATATACATGATTATAATTTAAAGTGATCTTTTTTTTTTTTTTTGGATTGGATTTATAGAGTAATTTTGAAAAAACAAAAAAAAATTCAAAATCACTTTCTCTCTCTTACCTATCAATCAATCACTTTTTCTTTCTCCTCTCTCATTCTTAATCACTTTTTTTCTCATATATATCTACTCAATTATAACAAAATATCAAATTATTTCAAACTCTCAAACTCCAAAACTACTTTCAAAATACACAATCAAACAAACCAAAAAAAAATTCTAAACTCTCTCTCCAAAATAATTTTTAAAATTACTCTTTGATAATATATTTATTTGGGAATATCAATTGTCATAGTTGTACTTTTTATATTGTTAATAGATTTAAAAGAAGAGCAAAATAGAAAATTCATATTATTTTAATTATTAATTTTTAAAAAATGACTAATGTTTTAGAACAATAAAAAATAGAATAAAGAACTAATATTTTAAGACGAAGAAAATAAAAAAATAAAGTGACTTTTACCAATTATGATATCTATCATATACATGATTATAATTTAAAGTGATCTTTTTTTTTTTTTTTGGATTGGATTTATAGAGTAATTTTGAAAAAACAAAAAAAAATTCAAAATCACTTTCTCTCTCTTACCTATCAATCAATCACTTTTTCTTTCTCCTCTCTCATTCTTAATCACTTTTTTTCTCATATATATCTACTCAATTATAACAAAATATCAAATTATTTCAAACTCTCAAACTCCAAAACTACTTTCAAAATACACAATCAAACAAACCAAAAAAAAATTCTAAACTCTCTCTCCAAAATAATTTTTAAAAATTACTCTTCCAAAACCAAATCAAACATACCCAAGAGGTTTTTAGGATAGACTATCTCTAGACATTATGAGGCTAGGTGGTTTTGAATTACGAGGCAAAGTTGTATTGATTATAAGGAAAGTTACGATCTTTGTTAAGATTTAAAATGGTGTTGGTTATGAATAAAAAATGGCTACGATCAACTGTTCAAATTAGTTTTTTAGATTCTAACGATTAGAAGTTTAGATGTGTAGATGTATAAGGTACACAACAGGAGGGGAGTGTGCAATCTTTCCCAAATAAGCTAGTTGTTCATAGTTACTGTTCATCAATCTCATTGTTTGGTTTATTATAATGAAAGTTGGAATAAATTAATCATTTTGTCAAAATATGCATTCATATATTTGCTTCGATAAAAAATAAAGAATTTACAGTCCAAATGAAATTATCATTCATTTTCAAAATCATTCAAATGAGTCAAATACTATCTAAAAGTGGTAAATGCTTAGAATCGCTCAAATAAACCAAACACTCCCGAAAAGTTGTAAGAGGACGTGGAAGGGGATCAAGCATACATATCCCTTTTTTATTTTTGATAACTCAGGGTGTCCGACTAATCCCTATGGGATCAATTCTACCGTCCACTAACGGGGACTCATTTAAAGTCAGAGCAAAACTCTATATGGACTGGCTCAACACAAGAGTTGATAGCACCTAAGAAATTTTGAACCTGAGACCTAGAGAGGAGCAAACTCCTAAGTCCCAAGCCTCCACCACTACGCCAACCCTTGGGGGTTAAGCATACATATCCCATGAACTCTTTAATGAAGTGATTTTTTTATTGTGTTGTAAAAACAATAATCATAACTACATTAACACATCACATTTGAGTTACCATGTACAGTATCAACATTGTACTGACTTTTGAATAACCGTCCTTATAGTTTGGGATTTGTATTATTTTGATTTTTGACTTTTCAATTATGACACATTTAATCTTGAATTTTGAATCTTATTTCAAATAAGGATAATTGAAGATACCATTACTTAATTTCAAGAGTAAAATTGTCAATTTGATAAAATATAAACTAATTTGACAAAAATAGATGTCAAAAAAATATTTTTAAATTTTCAAAAATTATTTCTACCTACCAAAGATAAAATTATGTAAAATTGATAAATCTTTTGCACATTTATTTATTTATTTACCAAATTAATTTTTATTATGTGTTTGGATAATGATCATATAATGTGTGGTTGTTGTCTTTATTTTCATTAAATTAGTTTCTATTTTTTCAATAGTCAAATATGGTGGCAACTTTGATATCATTATTAAACCAATCCATTAAATTAAAAAAATTAAAACTAAAAACATTCAATATATTAAATATATCGGTTATACATTAAAAACATAACAACCACCCATTACATGATTATCATCCAAACACATAATAAAAATTAATTTGATAAAATAAATAAATATATAAAATATTTATCAATTTTATATAATTTTATCTTTGATTGGTAGAAATAATTTTTAAAAATTAAAAAATATTTTTTTGACATTTATTTTTGTCAAATAGTTTATATTTTATCCAATTGACGACTTTGCCCTTGAAATTGAACAATGGTATCTTCAATTGTCCTTATTTGGAATAAGATTCAAAATTCAGGGTCAATGTGTTATAACTGAAAAATCAAGAACTAAAGTGACACGAGTCCCAAACTATAGGAACTGTTAGTGTAATTCGGCCTTTGAATAATATATATATATATATATATGAGTGGTGAGATCCATTCAAATAATGCAATTATGATACTTGAGATAACAAAATAAGTATATTTATATATATTTATAAATGTCATCATTATTGTAGCATTGCTCATAATACTAAGCTTTTCCATTGCCATATGCCAATGTTTAAAAGAATACAATTGGAGCCAAGTATTTCAACACGGTAAGTGAAATGGACCAAACAAAACTACCATTATCCATGACAACTATTATATTGGGTTCTTTGTCTTTCAACATTTGGATCTTTAACAAGATTAATTACAGTCCTCACATATATATAAGACTTTCCCAAAATAGATAAAATTCCAAAGGTTGTTATACTAACTATTGACCTCAAAAACACAAACCATACAAGTGGTGTTCCATTCTTCCCGCCTCCTGTTTCTTCAGGTACCCTCCTCACCTATGGTATATAAGTCTTTGATCCATTTTCTTGTCTTGTGTTGGTGTGCTTTGAGCCTCCTACTCTGCTCTTGTATATAAATACAAACCAATCCTCTCTTTTGGTCTTCCCGAGTAAGCCAAGCGAATCACTGTTCTCCAGTGATTCGCTTGTAATATCACAAAAGAGCGATTAAAAAAGAAAAAGAAAAAAAAAAGAAAAAGAAAACAAAGAAATGGCAATAATGAATCGTAATGTAGGTCTTTTTTTCTTCTTATCCTTCGCTGCAATGATCCCGGCTTTTCATGCCAACATTGGAGAATTCGATGAATATTGGAAGGAGAAGGAAACAGAAGCAAGAAAAGTTGCCTTCGACTCATTTGATCCTCACCCCGAGAAAGTCACTGAGACTATCAATGAGGAAGTTGGCGAGTGAGTGCTAATATTGATTTTCACGTCAAATCTTTGTTTTTCTTCTTCTTTCTTTCTTGGACAAATTACACTGGTGGTTCTTATATTTTACTTTTTGTGTCATTTTGGTCTCTATAGTTTCAATTGACTAAAATTGTGCAATTGATAATATCTTTGGTATTTTTTTTAAAAAAAAATTATCACTAAATTAGTTGAGATTAATTCACCAATATCAAAATGTTTATAATTATAATGATGTATGACACTTATGTCCGTATTTTTTATTAAAAAAAATGTTAAGAATTGTAATCAATTAGACCAAATTGAGAAAAAATCATAAATTCATGATCAAAATCAAACCAAATGAAATTATAAGGACTAAAATGACATAATAATCAAAATACAGGATTACTATCATAATTTACCTTTCTTTCTTTTTGCATAAAGGGTGGTTTGCTTGCCCCATCGGTAAAGGCTTTCTATTAGGGTCCTGGTGAAGCAAATTCGAATCATAGAATATATCTTTTCTTTTAGATGCTGCTTTAATGAGAGCCTTGTGAACTGGTTGAACCTTTAATTTCTCTATCTCCTTCTTCGTCCTTTTCTTCTTCTTCTTCCTTATACGGATTGTTTTCTTTCATATAGGATTCTGACGGGTACCAATGGCACAAGGAGGAACTTGAGAAAATATGAAGGCCCATGTTTGGCAACAAACCCCATAGACCGATGTTGGAGGTGTCGTCCTGATTGGGAGCAAAACAGAAAGAAACTAGCAGACTGTGTTCTTGGCTTTGGCTATAAGACCAGCGGTGGTAAGAAGGGGAAAATCTATGTTGTAACTGATCCTTCAGACAGCGATTTGGTGAATCCCAAGCCCGGAACTCTTCGCCATGCTGTGATCCAAGAGGAGCCGTTGTGGATCATCTTTGCACGACCTATGATAATTAGGCTCAGTCAGGAGCTCATGATGAGTAGTCACAAGACCATTGATTGTAGGGGAGCCAATGTCCATATCGCCCATGGTGCTGGCATAACTATTCAATTCGTCAAGAATATCATCATCCATGGCCTCCACATTCATGACATTGTTCCTGGCAATGGTGGCATGATTAGAGATTCGGTCAATCACTATGGTTTTAGAACAAGAAGTGATGGCGATGGGATTTCCATATTTGGATCATCTAACATCTGGATCGACCATGTTTCAATGTCCAAATGCACAGATGGGATCATTGATATTATCATGGGATCAACTGGCATCACTATCTCCAACGGCCATTTCACTGACCATAATGAGGTAGCATAACCCGACATGTAAATCAAAACTAAAAGCTAAAGAAAGGTGACACTAAAATAATAATGAAATTTGGATTTGAATTTGAATTAGGCTGGACTAACAATGTAGCTAGGTGATAAGATTTAAGTTTGTACTAGCAAGTCCATTTAGTTACTTGGAAGGACAACTTGGGTTTAGAAATTAAATGTATGAAGAAAAAGACATCAAATTAAATATAAAATGCACACAATTATTAGTACAATATTCCAATTTTGAGGACCGATTTTATTTTAAAAAATAGTGGGTGTTTTCATATATAAGTTGAGATAATATTTTGGAATTAATGATGCAGGTGATGTTGTTTGGCGCAAATGATGCCCACACTATTGATGAGATAATGCAAGTTACTGTTGCATTTAACCACTTTGGGCAAGGGTTGGTCCAGAGGATGCCAAGGGCTCGATATGGGTTCATCCATGTCATTAATAATGACTACACTCATTGGCTCATGTATGCCATTGGTGGTAGCAGTCATCCCACCATCATCAGTCAGGGTAACCGATTCATCGCCCCTCCTAACCCAAATGCCAAGCAGGTAATTAAACATAGACATACACGCCAATAGCGTGCACTGGTAGTAAGTATACGAATACATAGATTTTTTTAGAAAATGTCACAGAATGCAGTGCTAGTTGCCGCCCTAGCCACTTTTGTGACATTTTATGTGAACAATTTCTGCGTGTCGGATTTTCTGTCAATTTTTTTTATTTTTTTATTTTTATAATTACAAACTGGTCATCATTGTTGTTGGTGTAGGTGACGAAGAGGGAAACGACTCCAGATGTGTGGTGTAAATGGCAATGGAGGTCCGAGGGAGATCTGATGATGAATGGAGCGTTCTTTCTTGAATCAGGGAAACCATTGGATGAAAAGCCATTCACAAGGCAACAAATGATTAAAGCAAAGCCAGGGAGTTATGTGACTAGACTCACCCGATTCGCCGGCCCACTTGGCTGCAAGCCAAACAAACCATGTTAATGTATTTTCCCATCTTTACTTTGTTTCATTTTCTTTTCCTTTTTCTTATAGTCATGAAAGCCAAACAATGTCATCACAGCTGTGAATAGATGGCAGAAGGAAAGAATAGTGGGTGAAACAAATTGCCATTCTGTTGTTTTTCTTTGTTTTTACAATCTTGTGGTTGGCTTGTGAGGGAAGGGCTAGAGATTGAATGAGAAATATTGATGGAAGGGACTTGTTTGGTCTTGTTTTTTCCATGAGTTAAGTTCATATTTCATCAAGCTATTTAGGTCTTGTTTGGTGATCATCTTTCGTTTGAATTGCAGGCTGAAAATCTCTACTGCATTTCAACAGAAAATTCATCACCTTTATCAAAGCCACTACCATAAAATATATGACATTTCAACATATCTCATGACCTTTAATAATATTTAATTTCTTTGCTGTTTCTTCTTCTCTTCTTTTTTTTGTGGGGTGGAGATTTCCGTCTTTTATGTTTTTTGAATGACGGAGCTTAAAAAAATTGCGCATATTAGTCTCCATTAATTTGGCTATATTGTTGATGTAATGTGCTTGTTTAATTTTGTATTCAAATAATTACTCATGCTTATTTAATTTTAATTATGTTTGGGCTGGGTTTTGTTAATTAGAATTAATGTATATGGAGGAAATTTGCCCAGATGTTTTATTGGTACTTAGGTTGATATAATTTCATATAAAAAGCTTGTAAGGGAAGCTAAAAAGGCAATAGAAAAATTTACAAAAAGGGCTGTTAATAGTGATGTCACGACCCAATCTTGACAAGGCAAACCCTGCCAGGAGGGCGCACTTCAAATGCTATAACACCTGTACACAATAATCACCTGTATAATTCTAATATCACATCACCACTAGTGCATGAAACACTTCGATTGGCCAACATATATGATATGATCCATTCAAAGACAAAATTATCATCATGCTTCTAAGATAGTTCCCATGCACCACTACCCAAAAAATATAACATACTATTCATGAATCCATCAATATACATCCAACTTCACAAAGCAAATATTTACAATCAACCTCATTCATAAAACAAAGGATAAAACTACATCCTAAAGTGACCCTAAGCAAAACCTCAACTACCAGATATTCACATTTGATCCTCCAGAAACTCTAATCTTCCAAGTTCAGGCGAGCCACACAAAAGTCTACGAATCTGAAAAAAAAAATAATTAAAAAGGAATAAGCTAGATCCCAATGAGTATACCAATCCCATGGAGTTAAAAAGCTTGCTTCTTCCAATAGGGTTCAAAATAAAGATAATAAACACAAGAGCTTAATTAGACTGAAATTTATACAAATTGAGAAAATTTTACATAAACCGTTATCAAGATTTTTCCAAAAAATCTCATAATGCAGGAAAAATACATTTGAATAAGAAAAGTAAACAAAAATACAGTTTTTCAATACATTAAGATTTCATGTCCATCATACGAACCACAACATAACCTTAGGGCCGCATTACCTCGTGACTTAGGTGGTGACGGTACCGTTACCCAAAACATAACCATAGGAACATAACTCATGTCATCATAGCACTTCAATTTTCATTTCAATGTTTCGGTCCCTAAGACCCCTTATGTACAGCAACCCTTATGGTCCTTAAAACATTTCGGTCCCAGGACCTTAAAGCATTTCGGCCCTTGTGGCCCTAAAGGCTATATTCGGTTATATGATTAATAAAATAAATACTCTGGCATAACGTTTCATTGTCATTTAATCATCATCATCATAAAATTTGAAGGACTCAACTTAAATAAATTCTTATAAAAATTAATGCTTCATTATACAAATAAAATCATATATTTATTTAAAACTTAACCTTTGACCTCAATAAATTTATAGATTTTCTTTTTATACATATATCATGATGAAATGTGTTACTTTCTTGAATTCAAAAATATTTCAAACTTTGTATTAAAGATAGAGATAAGGTAAATTTACATGGTAAGTATACTCACCTATTGAAACCCTACAAGTTAATTCCCAAGAGGTGTAGAGAAGCCTTTCTCCAATTCTAACAATTAGTAAATAAGATCTAAAATTAGGGAAAAGCTTTCAATGAAAATTAAAACATCTACAAAATTGATCCTAAATAAGACATGCTATGGAATGAGAGATAAACCAAGCTAAAGAACTCCTCCCACTTCAAGTCACCCCAACAAACAACTTATCCAGACTCCACAACACCCAAACTTTGTACATTTTTGAGTTATTAACTTTTTAAAATATTCAACCAATTTATATGCACAATACCACCATCAATTAAATCACAATAGTCGAAAATCAATATTTTCATAAACTCAACAACTTAGATAAAACCACTTCAATCATTAATAAAATTCCTCCAAAATCGTTTATAGAACATAGAGATACCCAATCCACCATTTATCAAATCAATTTCAACATATAAATTTCCTAACACCAAAATCCCCATTTTTTCATCACATTCAAACCTAGATTAACCCAAATCTCAATCTTCAAAACAACCATCAAATTGATCATTTTTCTACATGTAAAACATTCATAGAAACTAATTGAATTATAAAACTCAACAATCAAACCTCAAATCATAACAAATCTAAAATAGAAAAATAATTCGTCATCTCTAACTCAAAATATGTAAAACCTTAAACTAAACTTTTTAGGAAAAGATTCTTACCAATTAAAAGCCTCTAATCCATCAAGAAAATAAACCCCAAGCTTTGATTCTTCAAAAGATTAAGAAAAATCTAGAGTTGGTACTTCTATTGTGCTATTTTTGGATAAAGTGATGGAGTGGCCAACCAGACCCTTTTTCCAGCAAGATAAGATGGCCAGCGGTGGTGGAGATGGTGGGTTAAGGTGGTGGTGTAAGGGTAGAGCAAAGGTGGGGTGTTTGGCCACCAAGAATGTAAAGGAAACTGAGAGAGAATGTAGAGAAAATTAAAGAGAGAAGAATGAAGACAATGAAGTAAAAAAAAATCTGCACTTTTTTTTTTAGTTGAAATGGGGTGTTTGGTCACACCTACTATCAAGTTTGGAGTTGGGTTTTGATATCCTAAATGGAGTTTAACTTAGGAGTGTGTTTAGCTCTAGATGAATATTGAGAATATTATAATTCTACCCCTCTAAAGGAAATTTCGTCCACAAAATTTATTTATTTATTTAGTCTAGTTTATACTTTGAAAAAGATGTGGATATCGAATTTTCATATCATCCTCCCGCTCCCAAGTAGCTTCCTCCAAAGCATGATTTTTCCATAATACCTTTACTAGTGGTATAGTTTAGAATATAGTAATTGATCCTTCCTGTCCATAATCTCTATGGCTTCCTCTTCATAAGACAAATCATCATTGAGTTGGATTTGTTGGAAATCTAACATGTGTGATGGGTCAAGCATGTACTTCTTCAGTGTGGATACATGAAACACATTGTGAATGCGAGATAGACTAGCTGGTAAGGTCAAACGATAAGCAGTCTTGCCAATGCGCTCTAGTATCTCAAACGGCCCAATATACCTTGGACTTAGTTTGCCTTTCTTACCAAATCGCATCACTCTCTTCCAGGGTGAGATTCATAAAAATACATGATCTCCATCTTGAAATTCCAAATCCCTCATTCGATTATCTGCATAGCTCTTTTGTCTACTTTGAGCCACCTTCAACCTTTCTCGAATGATATGCACTTTATGAGTAGTAATTTGAACAATCTTTGGCCCTAATAATTTTCTCTCTCCAATCTCATCCCAACACATAGGAGTTCTACATCTTCGCCCATATAAAGCTTCATAGGGAGCCATTCCAATACTTGATTGATAACTATTATTATATGCAAATTCTATTAAGGTCAAGTGTTCATCCTAACTACCTCGAAAATCTACAACATAAGCTCTCAACATGTCTTCTAAAGTTTGAATTGTCCTCTTGGATTGCCCGTCGGTTTGGGGGTGAAAAGCTGTACTGAATCTCAATTTAGTACCCAAGGCATTTTGAAGACCAGGCCAAAAGTGGGATGTGAAGCGTGAGTCTTTGTCTGAAACAATAGTTACCGGCACACCATGCAATCTCACAATTTCATCCACATAAATTTTTGCGAATTGATCAAGTGAAAAGTTTTTCTTAGTAGCCAAAAAGTGTGCAGATTTGGTCAACCTATCTACAACAACCCAAATAGAGTCATGCCCCTTTTGTGTGTGAGGCAGGCCCGTAACAAAATCCATGGCGATATGCTCCCATTCCCATTCAGGAATAGGAAGAGGTTGAAGTAAACCGGTTGAGCGTTGATGCTCTGTTTTAATTTGTTGACATACCAAACACCTTGACACAAATTCTGCTATCTCTCTCTTTATATTTGACCACCAATAACTTTCTCTTAAATTTTGATACATTTTTGTATTCCTCGGATGCATTGCATAAGGTGAATTATGGGCCTCATCTAATATCTCCCTTTTTATCTCGGGCTCATTTGGAACACATAACCGATTTTTAAACATCAACACACCATCTTCTTTAATAGTAAAGTCTCACAAAGTACCATCTTTCACTCGAGCTCGGGTCTTCTCCAAAACTGAGTCTTTTCCTTGGGCTTCTCGAATGCGGTCCACCAACAAAGGCCTCACTTTAATTGTAGCTAACAAGGATCCTGACTTCCAAACTGCTAGATCAACTCCAATAGATTTTATTTCATGTAAGAGACCAAATTGAATGCCTTGAATATGTGTTAATCTCCCTGTAGATTTCTGACTAAAAGTATCAGCCACCAAATTAGCTTTTCTTGGATGATAATTAATGGTGCAGTTATAATCCTTAATTAGTTCAATCCATTTCCTTTGCCTCAAATTTAAATCCCTCTGGGTGAATAAATATTCAAACTCTTATGATCGGTAAATATCTCACATTTTCCCCCATACAAATAATGTCTCCAAAACTTTAAAGCAAAAACAACTGCTGCGAGCTCTAAATCATGGGTGGGATAATTGTGTTCATGATTCTTCAATTGT
>JAPPVO010000007.1:64575682-64623831 GCA_030407325.1 Camellia japonica
TTAAGGTTCAACGATGTTTAATTAAATTAATCCTAGACATAAATTAAAATTGGAACAAACTAGAATTTTGTGGGTGTGCTGAGAAACCCAAGTGTGTGTACAAAGAAATCTGTTTGTGTGTGCATGTGAGAGTGTTGTGTTGGAAGCCTTAGATGAGTGCACGTGTGTTTGTGAGTTACCAAGATGGTGAAGAGGAATAGTGGGTTTATTTTTTTATCATTAATTCTTTAGTTATTTATTAGACTTGGTGTGGGTGTGTGGTGTGTGTTCATTTTGTGCTGAACACTAGCACAGCCGAGAGAGAGAGAGGAAGAGAGGGAGAGCTTGCTTCTTTGTGCTATAGGTTTTTGAAGGAGATTCAAGAAAGGAATGGAGGATCATCAAGAATCTATCAAATTAAAGATTAAAGGTAAGAAATCTCACCCTCTTCTTTCTATTGTTTAAATAATCTAGATATAAATTAATTCAAGATGAATTTTGAGAGGATTAAATGAAGATTTGTATATCAATTATATAAATGGATAGAAATTAGATTTTTGTATGTAAATCAAGTTAGATTGAACACCCACAAAATTATTATTCTTAAAAATGTCTTTGTTAGTGATTGAATTGAGTCAATTTAAAACTAACTTTTACACTAGTATATTTTTCAAATAATTAATTATTATTATTATTATTATTATTTTTAAGAATAATTAAATATGGGTTTTCACAATGTCTAAAAATTCAGGCAAACATGCTAGCAGATTCAAAACAGATTATTCTCAACACAGTTTCAGATTTAGTAAAAATATTTGTATAAATTTGTAGAAAGCTCACAATATCCTCCAAATAAGGCTGGTAATCCCCACGGGGACGTGCTTGGTCTTATAAATTCCTTGTCCAATAATTCTTGCAACTGTGTCTTTAGCTTTCTCAATTCAGTTGGTGTCAGACGATGTGATGCCATTAAGATCAGTGATGTACCGGGTTGTAGTCCAATGGTAAACTCTACTTCTCGCTTTGGGGGTAGTCTTGATAATTCCTCTATGAACACATCAGCATACTCGCACACCACACAAGGTAGCCCTAGTTCCATACGATCTTTATCTTCCAGAACCAAGTTGGCTAGCCACCCAACTAGGTGGTCGTGCCACTTTGAATTTCCAAGTGTCAGCGATAGGGAATCTTGTCTATCCCCCTTAAATTGGAATCGCGTTCCGTCCTGAGAGTAAGCAGTCATCGCCTTCCGATAGCAATCAATGGTGGCTCTATGGGCTGATAACCAGTCTATTCCTAGGATAACGTCAAAGTCTGAAATTTCCATGACTCGTAAGTCGCAAGTTAAACGTAAACTAGAGACTCCTAGTTCACATGATTTGCATACGATATCTACTCGAGTTTGACCTCCTAGCGGTGAAGCTACACTCATAGGTGTTTCTAATCGTTCAAGCTCTAATCTCAAGATTCACACAGTTATGGTAGAGAAGAAAGAGTATGACATGGCTACGACAATAGCATAACTAGCATAAGAATTCACATGGAATTTGAACAGACGGTACAGTCGGATGACATGATAGTTTTGAACTTTTAATAGGGTTAAGATTATGGAGCTGGTGACCAAACTAGATATTTGAATTGAAATTGTGTTTGGCCATACACATTTCAAACCAAACACCTGAGATTCTTCACCCTGTAAGGATTAAAAGAGTGCAATCGGTTCTCAAGAGAACAACATACAAGATACAATAAACATGACTCAAAAATTACCAATTGATCATCTTAAGGCAATACTTTGTCAAATTGGAAAGGTTCAATGAAGATAGAGAAGTGATGATTTTACATCCGACAAATTTGGCGTGAAGCTAGTTAGGATCAAACAAGGATAGTTACTATGATTAGCATAAAGCTCTCAAAAACTATGAGTTACATAATTCTATTCCTTCTAACACATGACACTACTCCTCAATTGAGGTTAAACCTCTTCCCACCGTCCCTAGGTATTCTAACCTAGAGCTCTGATACCATGTTGTGACGCCCCAAAATTTTAGGACATCATAATAAGGTTTGAAACTTAAAATCAATTTTCTTAATTAAGAATCCTCATCAATGTTGCCACCAAATTTACCATCATCCATTAATTACAACACCAAAACTAAAAGTTCTTCAATTACAACTCCAGTAGAGAAAAACTAGAAAACTCCGAAAGATGGTTCATGGAACTTTGGCACGCTTCAAGCTAATCAGGGCTGAATGTTGCCTTTCAACACCTCGGTGTTTCCTTTGGTTTCTTCGGTACCTGGCATGAAACGCCAGGGCAACGAGGATGCCAATGAGCGACGAGCTCAATAAGATACTACAACCCGAAATACCCACCCCGATAATAATACCCACAATGAATAATATGTAGTAACAGAATGACAGGTAGCATTTAATAAGCATAATAGGAATACCATCAGTTGAAATAATAACAATAGATAATAAATAAATAAAATGACAAACAGAGGCAGTATTTCATCATAAGAAAAATGCCCACTCATTAGAATCCGAACATAAAACCTGGCATAAAACGCCAGGGCAACAAAAATATATGCCATGAGTTTTGCAACACAGTAAGAGAACATAACCAACCTACCATTCTTTTTAAGAGAAAAATAATGAGCTTCTAAACATGAGATAACAATATAATTGTAAACATAAATTACAATAGTTAGATTTTAATAAATTAGGTGACACTCGAAATCTCACCAAAGAGATTTAACTTACCAACCACTAAGCATGGCAACGGTTAATTTGAAACCCCCCCTTGGTCAAATATTTAAATGTTACCTACAGTAACTACCAATGATGCCCACGCAACAGGGTTACATACCCGAGTCGTGACATCACGGTCTGCCCCAAGGAAACGGTCTGCCAGGGGTACGTAACCTCCCTGTGTGCCACCTGCACGTCCACCCTTATTCCAAAACCGAATACCGAAAAGGGTTCAAATAAGTCACGTGCCATCTTAGAGTTTCGCAACACAATTTACGTGAGAATTCTCAAAATCAGGGCTCACCCTGAACAACCGTATTGACCGTCAACCCTTAATTTCATACACTCTTTAAAACCAAGACTCACCCTGAACAACTGGTATTAACCGTCAATTGTTAACTTTGTGTAAGCCGCTAACCATTTCAGTTAATTTTGATATTAATCACAAATAAATTTCAAATTTTTAATTACAAATAATGTTATACCAACTCATTAAAATCTGAACATAAAATATTACACATGTCACACAATAATAAACAATTGTACAAAATTTAAATAAACAATTTATTTAAACCATGGTATGAAATAATAATTTAGATACCCAAAGAATAGAAATAATTTATAATTACACACATGCATGGACTTTTAATCTACAAGATTAGACTAGCACAATATTAAATAAACTACAATACACCCGTATATGAATTACTAATTTACAATATTTGATGAATTAGACCAACACAATAACTGCTTTTTATCCAAATAAATAATTGAAGTGATAATCTTAAATCTGTCCAGAAATTTTCAGAATGTATGTCTTGCAAATACAATTATAAATAAATTACTTATACAACTCTAAAATTCATATAAATCTACGGAATACTCAATAAACATGTTATTGTCATTTTTCAGAAAACATTTTCCAAAAATAAGTTATAAATAATTCTTAAAAATTCCAAGAGTGTCTATGACACAGATTTATCACATTTTCTTAAATTAATTCCATACTTAAATTTATAAATCAATTCCATGATCTAAAAATTTATTATGAAACTAGACTTCTCAAATTTCATTTTTTGCTTAGAAATTATCAGATTTGGTTTAATATAAAATTTTTAATGATTTTGCAAACACATAATAAAATCTGTCTATGACTCCAGATTTGGTTAAAAATCTGTATAAATTCGTACAAAACTCAATAATTGTTGAAACTTTTTGTGGATGAACTAGACATCATTATCAACAAATTTGTAGAAGAAATCATCTTCAAATTTTGAGTATAAAATTGTCTAAAAATTCGTACAACTTCCTGGCAGATTTAAGGGACGAAAAACATCTTCAATAATCTTTACTTCTTCTTAGACCCAACATGCAATTAATTCTTCAAATCTCCTAAAATTCCATTGATGCATGTAAAGATGAAGCCCAAATTCATGAGGAAAACACAAATCAAGCTTAAAATATTTAATTTCTAGTTTATTTTCCATGATCATCCACATGCATGCAAGGATGGGTTTTAATTTGTGAAGAATAAAAATAAATCAAACTCTTACTATTTAATTTCCAAATATATATCCATGATCTTAAAGCGTAACTCAAGATTTCTTGGTCTTCTTGTTAATTCCTATTAATTACATGATTTTGAGTCCAAGTTTAACAAATTTAAGAAATCATCACTCATAATCTACAACCTAACCTGATTTACATGCAAAAATCTAATTTCTATCCATTTATATAATTGATCTACAAATCTTCATTTAATCCTCTCAAAATTCATCTTGAATTAATTTATATCTAGATTATTTAAACAATAGAAAGAAGAGGGTGAGATTTCTTACCTTAGAATGATTTTTCCACAATTTTTTTGACTTAAATTTTTGATGCCTCAAGGAGCCCTCTTCTTCCTCACTTCGTTCTCTTCCTCCTCTCTCTGAGCCTAACATTGTTTTCCCTCTCTCAGGTTCTAGGCTTCTCTGACAATTCCTCTCCCTCATTCCCTTCATTCATCTCCTTTATTATTATTTAGTATTAGGTAGTGGGACACTTGCTGCCCACACCTTACATTTACACACACACACTAGTTTCATGACACCACAACACACACGTGCACAACTCCAAGAGCTCCAGCACAACCTTCACATGCACACATACACCAACGCTCAGTACACCCACACTCACTTATACCTTCAATTCTAATTTAGTCCATAATTAAATTTTGTCTAGAATTAATTTAATTGGACACCACTTAATCTTAATAAATTTTGATTAGCATAAAATTAGTTAATTGTAACTAATCTCAAATCCCATATAATTTAATCAGTCCAATTGACTTCCATTAGGGTCCAATTAATTATATTTAAATTTATCGGTACAAATCAGATTTTTAATCAGACTCCCAAAAAGCTCCAAATAATAAATCGAACTTATTGCCATCATCAATTTTGATTTCCCAAATCATTCAGGCCTTCAATTTCTGATCGGACTCCAAATTTCCGTCAATTAATTTACATATTCAAATTGGGCACATCATAATTAAATTTAATTTATAATAACCACAATCCTCAATCCTCATGACTTAATCAACTCCAATTAGGACCTAATTAATCAAACCTTAGTTTTATTAAACTGAATCAAATATTTAATTACACTTTCATAGGGTCTAATACTTAAAATTAAACTGATTTAACTTATCAATTCCACCTCCTTAGGCCATCTGGACGTTAACTTTCTAATTCTAAAATAAATCCTTAATAAAATAATTTATAAATAACAAATATTAAACACCCACAAAATTATTATTGTTATTATTTATTATTTATTTATTTATTTATTTATTTTCTTCTAAGAATAATAAAATGTGGGTTTTCACACTATAATACGCACAAAATCTACACGACACGCGCTGACATCATGTGCAAATATGTCATTTTATCTCCAACGGACTTATTAGTCCATAAGATTAAACACACGACAAAATGATTCACAAGGTCTTGTTTGGGATTTATTGGTGCATTGCCCAAAAATGAATACGTCTATATAATGATTTATATATAACTAAAATTTTTAATTTCTTTATTTTTTGAGAGATTGACCAATAAGTCCCATATTTTGAATTTGTGATCCATATAGTCCCGTATTTTTCTTGTGATCCATTTAGTCCTTTTTGATGTATAATGACTCATTTATCTGCTATATTGGAGTGTTATATTTGGAAAAAGTATATTAAGAAATTTTTTAGTATCACATTATACTCGTCACGTTGAAGTGTCACATTTGAAAAAAGTACATTAATGAGTTTTTAATTTTTTTGGAGTATCACATCATATTCGTCACGCTGGAATGTTACATGTTACATTTTGAAAAAATATACTAAGAATTTTTTTTAATTTTTTTGGAGTGTCATATCATACCAGTCACATTGTCACATTTGAGAAAAGTACATTAAGGAATTTTTAGTTTTTTTGGAGTATCACATTTAGTTTTTTTTTTGAGTGTTACATCATATCTGCCACGTTAGAGTGGCACATGTTACATTTGGAAAAAATATACTAAAGAGTTTTTAGTTTTTTTGGAGTATCGCATCATACCTGCCACGTCGTCATATTTAGAAAAAATACACTAATGAGTTTTTAGTTGTCACATCATACCCACCACATCATCACATTTAAGAAAAGTGTACTAAGTAGTTTTTAGTGTTTTTGGAATGTCACATCATACTCGACATGTTAAAGTGTCACATGTTACAATTGAAAAAAAATGCACTAATTTTTAATTTTTTTAGAGTGTCATATCATATCCGTCAAGTTGTCACATTTAAAAAAAGTGCATTAAGGAGTTTTTAATTTTTTTTTATAGTGTAACATCATAGCCATCACGTTTGAGTGTCACATTAATACCGGCCACATTAGAGTTGGCATGATGAATACTCCTAAGTGATGTTTGTGTTATGTTTTTACTTGTATTTATGAGAAATTATAAATTGTTTGAAAAATACTATTTGTGGCTTTATAGAACTTTAGGGTCAACACCAACACTTCCTAGGGTTGACACCCATTTGTATTTCTCTTTCTATTTAACCTAGACGGTCGACACCACTCATTGCGAGGGTTGACACCTAGTAATTTCTGGCTACTGCTTTTGAGGGTCGACATCCTCTTGCCCTAGGGTCGACAACAGCTAGTGTGCTTTGTCCTATGATCACGTATCTGACACCTAGTGTCGACACCACTCTATTCTAGGGTTGACACCCATGTCAAGGGTATATAAACCCTGTGTCACTTCTCACCAACAGTCACTTCAAGCCTTAGCTCTTTTGCGTTTCTCTCTAGTGATTCCTCTTCCTCTCTGCAATCTTTATCAAATCTTTCAAAACCCATTTCTCTTGACCAAATTTGCACTATTTTCATGGCTTCACAAGATGCTTCGACCACAAGATCAAGGAAAAGGGCACAAACCATGACCCCAACTGCTTCAATGCCAACACACTCTTCCAATATGCGCCGACTTTGCAACTCCAACTGTGAGAAATTGTTCAAGAAAACCTTCTATTCCAAAAAGGTCTTATCTGGTCGCTCCATTACAATCAAGTTATTTAATGAAAATAACTTTCCCATTGAGCAATGGTTTCAAACTCAAAAATGGTCATCTCTTTTGAAAACTATTCCTAGTACATTGAATTGTCATGTCAAGGATAAGAAATTTACCCTAACCCCTTTCTATCGTGAATGAAATTTTTGGTACCACTAATGGTGGCGCCACTATTTTTCTTACCGTGCACAGAAACCCACCGAATTACACACAACTTTCTGCCCAAAGAGTTATTCTAAACAACCCTGAATTTGTTGCCCCTATCCAATTCTTTGCTAGAGACCTCAGCCTCCCTTTCCATCTTCTACACCACATTGTCTGTTATAACATTCTTCCCCGATCTAGCCGCTTTGATGACATCACTAAAGCCCACACTTTTGTCATTTGGCTATATCTACTGGCTACCTTGTTAATTTTGGCCATATTTTCATTTTACAATGTATTGAAGCCCACAAGAAGGCCCTTCAATCTCTACCCTATGGAATGCTTTTCACTAAAATCTTTAAACATTTTAAGGTTGACCTCAAGGGTGAAAACAATGTGCCTCATGACCCTGTATCTTACAACCCTAAAACACTTCGTCATATGGGCTACTCCAAAATTGACAATGTTTGGATCAAGACCAAGGAACCATCCACACCTCATTCTGTTCCTAAAACACAACTACCTCTACATACTGACCTGTCCACTCCTGGCCATTCATCAGCGTATCCTCATACTCCTAGTCCCTCATATGTTCCATCATCAGAGCTTTCTTACCTGTCATCCAAAATAGACAATCTCGACTCCCTTGTGCAAGGTCTACTACTTGAAAGGATAGCATCCCTTAATTTCAAACTCAACAATCTCCAAATAAATTCCATCTTAGTTTCACATTCTACTCCCATTCCTGTTCCATTTGATGCACTATCCTCATCATCTGCTCCTGCTCCTGCATTTACTAAATTGGCCTTGCTCACTGCCAAAGTTGATAAGCTCTCTGCTCTAGTTAAGCAAGTAGTCACCTGCCAGCTCGACATGCAACAGGATGTAATCAAGATGGGTCTTAAAGTTGAACGAATACGAGAACAACAATCTGAAGCAATTGAAGTTGCCAAATCAAGTTTGAAGATATAGTTGTGGTAGTCTATGGGATCAAGTCTTCAAATAAAAAGATTCACCACACTTTCCAACAGCGATGAGATGAAGACTTAGGTGAACAAATCTACGCTTTCATGGTGTGGTTTGCACAAAACTGGGAACATGCTGCTCCAAATTAGCCTTGTGGCTCACCTCCTTTCAGATAGTCTTCCTTTTCTATTTAATGATGAAAAAGGGGGAGAAGATTTGTGATAATATTTGTAAATGATGGAAAAACACTTGGCATTTTTTTTTTGTTGTAAACACTTATATTGTGGTATTTACCCTTTTGGACTTGATACACCTTTGATAATCTTGAAGATATATCTTGTTGATGCCTTAATGCTATACATTATGGATATATGTTGATTTGTTGCCACTGATTACCCTGTTTGTGTCTCAATTATAGTTTGCGATTTCATTCAATAAAATTGAAAAAGTAAACCTGTTGTTGTACTTGATATTGCTCTAAAAAATTGCATCATAATATTGTATTGAACCTATCTTATTTTGATATTGTTTCTTATACCTTGAATTGTTTTTGACAGGGGGAGTTTTGGAAATAAGCTCTTTTGATAGGGGGAGTTTTTGATCTCTTTTTGAAAATCTTTCCATCTTAAAATACTCTTTGAAAAATTCACTCTTGTCATCACATTTTGAAAACTTCTACTTACATTTGTCATCATCAGAAAGGGAGAAATTGTTAGCCCCAAGGTTATTTAAAATGTTAATTACTTGATTTTGATAACTGTCAAATATTTGAACTTAAATTATTATTCAAAGTTTTCAAAATATTGTCAAGAAAATGATTGCACAAAACCACTTTGAAGAAAACTTGTTTCGAATCTTTTATTTTACTAATTTTCTTCAAAGTGTCGACACCTCGAAGAGGTAGTGTTGACACCCTTGTGCAGATGCATTTTGTGTGAAACAGGTGATAGTGTCAACCCCAAAGAAGCCGAGTGTCGACACTCTATAGCAAATTGCTCAAACTATGAGAAACAAACCTAGTGTCGACACCCAGACACAGTAGTGTCGACACCAAGAAGTAGAATTAAAAGAGCAATAATTCGAAATCCAAGTGTGGACACCAAGGAAGAGTAGTGTTGACCCTAGAAAATAGACTCAAATTGGAGAAATTAAAAGAACAGCAAGTGTCGACCCCCAGAAGATAGGTGTCGACACTCAAATGCAGATTTTCAAATCCCTAAATTGCGTTCTGAGAAATCTGAGTGGCACACTTCTTCTCTCAAATGGCTAAAAGTGCATTTAATGCACCTCAACTACCCCCAATGGTTCAAATTTAATGAAGGGTATAAAATGAAGATTCTCCACTGATCTGAAGTACAACAACTGAGCATTCAACTAAGTCTCCCACTAGAGTTTGTAGCCTTCGAAAAGGCAGAAGGGGAGTTACGATTTCCGGCGATTGTTTAGGCGATTTCCAGCGCCACTCCGGCCAGCTTCAAAACTTGTTTTTCTCTCTTCTTTTCTTCCGATCTTTCAGTGTTAGGGGGAGGGGGACCTATTGAAGGTCGTTTTCTTTGCCGGCAGTGCTTCAATCCAGTCGATCTGGGTTTCTTTTCCGGCTTTGACTTGGTTCCCCTCCCCTCGGTCTCATTCGGTAGATCTGGGTTCCATCTGCTTTTCCAGGTGTTTTTCGGTGGTTTGGTTGCTGTTCTCTTTTCTGTTTTCCGGTGATCTCTACGGCTTGCTTCCGCTTCGTGGACCAGGTGTTTTACGGCTAGACAACTCGTTTTCTAGTGTTTTTTTGGTGAGCTTCCAGTTACCCTTTCTGATCTTGCACTTTTTGGGTGCTTGGAACAATGCTCAAGAAAGGCTTTCTTCTTAACTCTAAAGTGGTTCCTAAACGTCTTTCCAAAGAAGAGAAAGGCAAAGGCATCGTCATGTCGGGGGCTTGTGCTCAGGATAAGTTGTAGGGTTCCTTATACCCTGACTTATTTTCCGTTTTGGACCCGTTGGACATGGCTCTGATTCAGGATTCTCTGGGTGATGATTTTCAATTTGATTGGGATGCTGCTTTGGAACATATACAGCCTAAAGTAGGCTTGGATGATACAAACTTTCCACTGTCAAAAGGCCATGAACAACCTGGGTCTTCTTGTATTGGGTTTCATACTGGTGTTGCTGTTGAACCGGGTGGTCATTCTCCGAGTAAGGATAATAGACCAGGAAACGGAGCAGGGTGGGATTGTGGCAATGTCATAAGAGAGGGGCCTCACAGTGGGCTTGGTTGCAGTAAGAATAGTGAGGTTGATATGTCTGGTAATTCGGTCAACAAGGATGATAAGCCCACACAGAAGGTCAAGCGTCCCGGAAGAGTGCATTTGGGCAAGGACTTCCTCCTCATTGATCGTAACTCGTGTCAGGCTCTTCAATCCGGTGGATCCTTTCTGTTTTTACACCGACAGAGTTTGTCGGTTGTTGAAGTTCGAATTCACGGGCACTCTGACCTAATTCTGCAAGATGCAGTAGTGGATATTGAGATGGAGGCCCTACCCCTGGACATTCTACCTACTTCTTCCCAATCCTGTGAAGAGACACTACAATCGTCACCACCCAATTTGCCAACTCTACAACCGTCCTCCCCGGTTCTTAGTGATTGTGAAATGGAGGAGCAAGCACTGACTTCTGGAAAAACTTCATTGTCTGATAATTTTATGTTTTGTTATGCAGGCCGGTCCAAAAGAATTCGTGCTTCTATACCTCGCTGTCCTAAATCCTCTAAATTGATCTTTGACATTATTGCTGGTAAACGCAAGTGGGAGCCACGGATTGAAGATTCCTACTCTGATCCCAGTCTTTTCAGGCCACCTCGGCGTCGAGCTTTTGGACTAGGCTAGGGGACTCTTTTGTTGGTGCTTGTTTACTCTAGTTTTATTTGTACTCATGATTATGATAACTTGTAATGCTGTTATTTTGCTTATTAATATATGGTGATTTCATCGTCCTCAAAAAAAAAAAAAAAAAACAACTGAGCATTCAAGTGAAAAATCTTAAACTTTCATATCTGAAAAAATATTTTGTGCAACACATTCTCTTTGTTCTTACACTTTCATAAATATTCATTGAGAGAAAGAGAGAATATTGTTTCATTCATTGTAAAAGAGAGTTGAAATACCTCTTACATTTATTGTGATTCATTTGTGAGTGATTATTGTAAAGTGAGGCATTTATTGTTAAGAGGATTTTAACATATAAAGTAAGACTTGTGTAAAATTCACAAGCTTAGTGAAATCTTTGTGGTGTGTTGAAGTGATTGATAGTAAAGCAACTCTTGAGGAGGATCCTTGAGGAACGAACGTAGGCTCGATTGTGTTGAACTACTATAAATTCTTGTGTTTGCTCTTCTCTCCCGGTCTCCTTTACTTTTATTATTAATACTATGTTGTACTCTGTTTTTTACTTGCTGATATTTCAGCATCTTCTATACAGCTTTAATATTGTTATTATTTTTTAATTACCTAATTCATCCCCTCTTGAATTACCTACTTGAGATAACAATAATTTATAATTTGTCTGTTATTTTGTTATTTTTAGGGTTTATTACACTTTATACAATAAAACTATCGTCAAATTGTCAACTTAGTCCTTGAACCATTGATTGAGTCTACTATGTCCCTAAAGTGTATAAATCAAAATCTATTTAGTCCCTAAACTATTGATTCCTAAAGTATTTAATTCAAATTAATTTAGTACCTAAAAGGATTACAAAAATCAAATATAAGCCCATAAGTATTATAAATTAGTAAAAGACCTTATCTAATTAAAATTTTATTTCAAAAAAACTTTTAATTTTTATTCTGTTTTTGAAAAGTGAGCATAAGTTCTTTTTATAATTTTTTAATTGATTATTTTAAATTTTTTTGCTAAGTTCTTTTTGTAATTAATGTGTTATTTTGTTCTATTATTATTATTTAAATTATTCAATTTTACTTCTTCAGTATATCTAATATTCATATAATTTCATTGATAAGACTGAGAAACTAGATTTTAATATTAATATAAACACACAATAAAATAAAACACTTTTTAAAGAGAAAATAAAGTTTTAAAATTTTCTGTAATAAAATCTTAATTAAGTAGGATATTTTACTAATTTATAATACTTGTGGGCATATAATTCCTTTTTGTAATTTTTTTAGAGACTAAATATGTCTGAATTAAATACTTTAAGGACTTAATAGATTTAATCGATAATTTAGGGATTAAATAGATTTTGATTTATATACTTTATGGACTAAATAGATTCAATCGATAGTTCAATGACTAAGTAGACATTTTGACAATAATTTAAGTATAAAAAGTGTAATAAATCCTAATTTTTAAGGGGATAAATTCTCCTCTATACTTCATTTCTCCATACTCTTCTTGTAGAATTTAATCTGGACACGCATCGATGATCCAAACTGTCTGACCCGTATGTCCCACAATAAAGGTTATCTATATAAAAAATTAACTTCATTAGAAAACTGTAAATACAAAGATAAATCGTATTTTATTTTATAAAATAAATGATATATATAATTAAATTTAAACTATCTATTTTATAAAACAAAATGTGATTTGTTCCTATATTTATAATTGTCTGATGAAACTAATTTTTTACATGGATAACCTTCATTGTGGGGCCTATGACATGGACGGGTCGAATTATCAATACAGGTTCAAATTAAAACCTGTAAAAAAATATTTAAAAAAAAATGGCAAGATAAGATATGAAAATGAGTTTATTCTATTTTTAGGGTATGTTTGTTATCCCGCATAAATGGTGGGATTGGAGTGCTAGTGAGGTGGAATCTCTCCGACCATGTTTGGTTTGAGGAGTTTGTGGCTAGATTATTTGTCCAGTCTGATTGTCAATCCCACCACCCAGTCGATTTAGCTAAGCTGTAGAGGGTGTGGCATTCCGATTTTAGTCCAGGGATTGTTGGTGCTATTAGGGCATGTTTGATTGGATGGATCAGAGTATGTGATTAAGATTATTAATCCGTGTGCCCAATTATCCTATGTTTGTTTTAACATTTTGATTTATGATTATTAATCCAATGAATAATTAATCTAACAAATTTATAGGATTATTAGTAATGGGGTAGGGGTGGAATTGTTAATCCAATGGATAATTTATCCTATTAATCCAATTGAATAGTGAATACCACATAATGATGGATCTAGGGGGGGCTAGGGGGGGCGGTTGCACCCCCAAAAATTTGAAAAATATCATAATTATACTAGAAATTTTAAAATAATTCAAAATTATAAGAGTTTGCACCCTCAATTTTTTTTATAGATAATTTCAAAATTATATAGAATAGCCATTCTAATTTTTCAAACTATAGAATAGCTCCCCCAAAGTCTCAATGTTGGATCCGTCCCTGCCACATTAATTTGATAGAATTATTAATACCTCACTATTAATTTTGTGAATCAAACATGACCTTATTGTTCTGCCCTTCCTTTTCAATACTATGCCAAATCATTTCTAGCAAGAAATAGCAAAAAAAAATTTAAAAAATAGTTTGGCGGCATTTATGTAAGGGGCAAGACACACCCACATTGGTTGTCTCTCCATTTTCATTTTTTTATTATGTGCATATATATATTATAATTATTTTAACATTTGTTAGTTTGGGGACATTTATGTAATTTTATATATTAATCTCATACCATAATATTACATATAAATAAACACATTTTTACTTAATTTTCTTACTAACAATTCTCACATTAATAATTTTTTCGCTAATAATTTCATCTAAGTTAATCCACCAAACTAACCTCATGTATTTATTCAGTCCCGTTGTATTATAAACAATGCGTAGATGTTGTGATTCAAATCCAAAGAGCAGCATGTTAAGCAAGAGTCCTTTGAGGATGATGCACCTCAGTTTCATCATATGATTTCTTCATTGTTGATTCTTACACGGAGTTGTTGAAACTCTGACATTCACATTAATAAAAAGAAGAATAATGCTCGGGACTCCTTTTGGGGGTCACCTCCTCACCCCTCTTTGTTACGTGGCGGGTGGTGATTGGAGGAGCAGGAAAAAAAAGAAAAAAAAAAAGAAAATGGGACCAATGAGAGAGAGAGGGGATCAAAGGGAGTGGGGAGAAAAGGGGATGAATCATTGTTGTAAAAAGAAATGGAAAGTAAGACGAAAGAAAGATTAAAAAACAGAAAAGTGTTATTTTAAAAAAAAATTATTTGGACAGAATAGAAAAATTAGCACATTATAATATATATATATATATATATTTGGTTAACGGTAGAAAAATAAATATGTATAAATAATTTTATTATTTTGAAGAAATGGATAAGAAGGTTTACTTGACTTTTTTTTATTTTTAAGTTTTAGACAGCAGGTTTACTTGACTCTGGGCTCCAACAAATAGAGATATGTTTTTATTTTTTTATTTTTTTTCAAAGAAACTATAGATTAGTGATATTGCTTGTCATCCACTACACTCAACAATAATTACATTAAGATGCGCTACACTCAATAATAATTATATTAAGATTGACGAGAAAGAATTGATAAGATTTGAATTTTAAATTATATTTAGTTAAGCTAGAAAATGTAGTAAGAAAAAACCATAAATAAATCTAAAAGACCAAAAGTGATATTGCACTGCCCTTTCATTTTCTTTTCTCCCATGTTTTCCATTATAACCAAATAAAAAGTGAGATTATATTTTATTTTGAGTAATGATTGAGACCTCCATTCTACAAGACTCTCACAAATCTGAACTATTTATGATGTGGACTGCACACATACATGAAGGACTAGAATCACTTTGGGAGTGTTCGGAGTCATCTCCAAAGGGGTCCCAAACATTTTCCTTTTATTTTAGCTTTTCATTTCTCTTATCAAATTTTTTAACTTGTTACAAAAGCAGAGAGAGAGAGAGAGAGAGAGAGAGAGAGAGAGAGAGAGAGAGAGAGAGAGAGAGAGAGAGAGAGAGAGAGAGAGAGAGAGAGAGAGAGAGAGTATATGTGTGTTGTATTGAGTGGTGTTTTGAGAAATTGATAAAAAGTTGATTTTTTGACTTTTTTAGTCTATTTTATCTTTTTATGAGTAAAAAATATGATAAGTGATGTGACTCAAAATGAATAAAAAATTAAAGGTTCGCTTTTTTTTTTTTTTGTTTTCCAAAAGACCCTCGAATTGAATGAATATAAATAATGAATACAATGTCCTGTATATAGTGAAGGATGAGGCTAAGTAATGAATATACAGCTATGGTAATACAATCATATATATATATATATATAAAGAATATATATATATAATATTCTAACACAACCAAACACAACCTTAAAAGCTTGCTCAGGTTGTAAGAACATTTCTAATCCACTAGGCATATAATGTTTGTTAGTCAAAATGTCTAATATAACTCACTTTTTTCAACTTCAATGCACTAGCCATATGATTAGGCATTTTAGCTCAACTCACATTTACTAGCTATATGTAATTAGCCTTCAAGGCTAGGCAAAATGTATTTAATCATTAGGATCATTTCTCTCCATTTTTGTTGCTGATGTGACATTCTATAAAGTTAATAATATTTAGATAAATAACTAAAATAAAGAGCATAGTTGGAGTAGAAACATGAAACGGTTGATAGGCAAAATAAAATGTATGCTTTATAGTAATGTTTAGATAGATAAAATGCCTATCACCATTGGAGATGCTCTCAAGTGATTATGAAGGGGTGCTTAGGTACTAGTAAGGTGGTGAGGTTTTAAATTGAAATTAATAGAATAGTATTGTCTTATTGTAGTAATCTAATTCTACTAACCCACTAATATTCTACACAAAATGGGGAGAAAAAAAAAAAATCTCTCTAAGACTGTTTGAATGATAGAAATTTAGAAGGACAATGAGAATCTCATTACCTAGTAATGAAATCTCGTATGCCAATATTGTTCAAGCATTTGGTTTTGTTAAGAATCCTTAATGTAAATTTTAAATATTGTGGGCTCAATTTTTTATGTTTTATTTATTATTATTTTTTTATCTAACATTTCTCCGAGAATGTACGAATCTCATGGAAAAGTGCGGAAATTGGATTCCTAATTAGTTTGAAAATGTAGGGTGGGTTTGATTTGCCTTTTGAAATATGTTTTTGGAGGAAATTTTTAAAAACATGTTTGGTTATAAATTTTTTCAAAAAAATTTTAAAATTATCTCTCTCTCTATTACACATCAATCAATCAATTTTTCTCTCTCTTTTTTCTTTCTTAATCACTTTTTCTCTAACACATATCTACTTAATGATAACAAAATATCAAATTATCCTAAACTATCAAATTCTAAAATTATTTTCAAAATATACAATTAAATAACCAAAAAAATTTCTAAATTCTTTTTTCAAATTAAAAAAAAAAATTATTTTCAAAATAAAAACCAAACACACCCGTAATTCTTGCTGAAATACCCGTAATTCTTGCTGAAATAGATGTTCATTCATTACTTTTTCTATTTGAATCTATTCAGAACGCTACAATCAAGGAAGTTGGAAATCACAATCCATCCCTTTCTTTGTATTGTATTTGTTTGGCAATTCCATTGTAGAAACATATTTTCATTGTAAATCCATCAAATCTTATAATTATGTTTCTTTAACCAACTATTCGATTTGAACCCATAAAATTATTTCTTCTTCTTCCATACCCAAATCATTGGGGACATTTTGCCATATTTTTTTTAGTGTCAACTGTTGGTTTATGTAAGGATTTTGTTCCCACTTTTTAAGATTTTAATCTTTATGGATGAATCAACTTATATGTTGCTGGAAAAGCAACACCTTGATTAAAAATGAACATGCAGAAAGAACAAAGAGGAAAAATAGGTCTATGTGTTGGAAAGAAAGAACAAAGGGGTGTGGATCACTTATTCTTTGACTGGGCATTTTCTGAGTGATCTCTGTGTATGGTGATATCCTTCAATATTTCTCTCTGTGCTCACCATTTTTTGCTATGTGAACTCTTTGATCTTCATCTCTCTCTATCTCTCTAGAAATCAACAGTTTGTTGTCACAGCAGAAGGGGGCGCTTGGAATAGGTGTCGAGATGAAAGGAGGAAGGCGCGTGGGATGTGAGGGAGTTTGAGTTAGTGGGTGTTGGACTGACGTGGAGTTTTCCACATTAGACGGGGTCAATTCGTGGGTGGGTATATGTGCGTCTGAAGCATTTTTCTTTAACACACTGCAAAAAATAAAGATTGGATCTTGTGCCAACCTCTAAAAAGTAAATAGAGACACCTACTCTGAGTCGATCAGAACTTTTTCTTTGGTAAGTTGTTGGCTTAAGCCCGAAAGAAGTAGAAATGCCTCGGAACTCGACATTTTAAGGCTCGGATGGCGTGACTCTCTCTCTCTTTTCATTTTGCTCTTTCTTCTCTATCTCTTTTTTGATTTGGTCTTTTTTTTCTTTCTGAGAGATAATGACGGTGCCGGAAAGATTTGCGACGGTAGAGTCTGTATTTTATATACATATATGTATAGATTTGTGTATACACAAATCTCACCTCTCATCCCTCTCCCTGATTCTCTCTCTCTCTTTCTCTCTGGCCGATCTCACCTCCCATCACTCTCGCCTCTCTTTCTTCTTTCTCTCTCTAGACTGTTGGCCGGTTGACGGTTTTCGACTGTGGTTGTGAGTCTGGTTTTGATTTTGGATTTGATTTTAATTTTGGGTTTTGATTTTGTTTATTTGTGGCTCTAATGACCATTCCCACATGTGACCCCAAGTGGGTTCAATTCTGATGACAATTGTGATGGGTGATCTACTCACAATTCCATGAATTTTGAGGTTGCTTCTTGTTGTATAGTTGATAAATGTGGAATAGAGCTTTTTGACATTTCTGAGTGCCTTTGTTTCAAGTTTTTCTCTGGGTTCTCATGGATTAGATAGATAATTTGTTTAATAGTAATTTTAGTTTCTGGGTTAGAATGTTGGGTATACCTCCTTATTGGAGTGTGGGACCCAATTGGTTTATTAAAAGAGTTTAATTTGGTTTGGTATTAGTTATAATATATTTTTATATATTATATCTAATTTTGTGATAACCCAATTCAGTTTGGAAACAACTAAGGTTTTTGATAAAAAATCATAGATTCACAATACATAATTTTGGTATTGTTTTTCCCAAGGAAAAGGGGTTATGCGGCTGCCAACATTGATTAATTCAATTTGGTGAGATAGTGCCTACTGGGTAGTTCAATTGGTGAATCAAAGCTTATTGTGTGTGATTCTTGGATGCATATTCAAGTGTTCGTTTGTTTGTGGTGTATTTCGGCAGTCATTGGGAAGTTTGATTTGGGTCTTCTACAATTTTGTTTCGGAAGATTTTGTTCGTCTATTTGATGAGGTCTTTCCTCTTGTTTATTTGTGATTATTTGGAATTCACCTAAGGGTGGTTTGTGAGACCATTCATGTCTCGTTTGTAATCGTTTGGAAACTTATTAAGTTGATAGTGGAATCGGATTTCGATCCCGTGGACGTACCTCACATTGAGGGAACCACAAAAAATTCTTGTGTTGCTTTTGATTTAATTTTTCCGCATTAGTTTTTATTCCCATTGATTGATTTACTTGTGGGAAATCATTGATTTTCCCTAACAACTGGTATCAGAGCTTACGGTTTATTTAGATTTATTTATTTGTGTAAATCAATGGAGGGGAATGTAGGTCGCATGTCTAGCTTCAATGGAAGTAATTAGGTAACTTGGAAAACTAAAATGGAGGACCTATTATTTTGTAAAGATTTGTATGGACCCATTGAGGGTGATAGTGGCAAACCCGAAGGTATGAAAGATGATGAGTGGAAGAGGCTTAATCGAAAAGCCGTTGGTGTTATCCGTCAATGGATTGATGACAGTGTGTTTCATCATGTTGCTACTGAAACTTCGACACATGATTTATGGAAAAAATTAGAGAGTCTTTATGATAGAAAATCAGCGGGTTCCTCTTATTCAGAAGCATTTGTTGTGAGAAGCCGAAGTAAAACAAGGGGGAGAAGTAAGACTCCTCATGGTCGTGATCAAAGCCGTGACAAATCAAAAGATGGTTCTTTTTCAAAGAAAGACATTGAGTGTTATTATTGCCATGAGAAAGGGCACATGAAGCGAGAATGCCGAAAGCTCAAGAACAAGGAGAAAAGGCGTAACAAAAGTGTCGATAAGAAGCAAGAGGACACAACAACAGCTACTACCCATGATCTCGTCGTTTGTGAAGATGATTGTATCAATTTTGTAGGCCAAGAGAGCAATTGGGTGATTGATTCCGGTGCTTCTTTTCATGTGACTTCTCGAGTTGGTTTCTTTACTACCTACACCAAAGGAGATTATGGTTCTGTTCGAATGGGTAATGA
The DNA here is from genome assembly GCA_030407325.1 of Camellia japonica. NCBI lineage: Eukaryota > Viridiplantae > Streptophyta > Magnoliopsida > Ericales > Theaceae > Camellia > Camellia japonica. Next base: position 64,595,517 of record JAPPVO010000007.1, read on the forward strand.
AGGTTTGTCCAAGATTATTGGCATGGGTGATGTTTGCTTGGAAACAAATTTGGGCTGCAAATTGTTGCTTAAAGATGTGAGGCATGTTCCCGACATTCGCCTCAATTTGATCTCTACTGGGAAGCTAGATGATGAAGGCTTCAACAACAAATTTGGTGATGGAATATGGAAGCTCACAAAAGGTTCTTTGGTGGTGGCTAAGTGCAAGAAGACTCATACACTTTATTCGATGCAAGGAAAAATTTGTAAAGGTGTTGTCAATGCACTTGAAGATGATACTTCTACTGAATTGTGGCACAAGCGACTTGGGCATATGAGTGAAAAGGGGCTGCAAGTTTTGTTCAAGAAAGAGCTTCTACCCGGTTTGAAAGGTACACATCTTAAAACTTGTGTTCATTGTTTGGTGGGTAAACAACATAGAGTTTCTTTTCATAAAAATGTTACTTCTAGAAAAGAAAATGTTTTGGAGTTGATTCATTCAAATGTTTGTGGTCCTTTGAAAGTTAGAACATATAGTGGTGCACTTTATTTTGTTACTTTCATTGATGATTATTCAAGGAAATTTGAGCTTTTCTACTAAAAACTAAAGATCAAGTTCTAAAAATATTTAAGCATTTTCAGGCCATGGTTGAAAGAGAAATAGGGCAAAAATTGAAGTGCATCCGATCAGACAATGGTGGTGAATACATTGGGCCATTTGATGAGTATTGTCGCAGCCAAGGTATTCGGTACCAAAAGACAGTTAAGAAGACTCCTCAACAAAATGGCGTTGCCGAGAGGATGAACCGCACCATTGTGGAAAGAACAAGGTGTTCGCTTTCACAAGCTAAATTGCCAAGATCCTTTTGGGGTGAGGCAATGAGTACAGCGGTTGACGTGATCAATTTGTCTCCTTGCTATCCTTTGAATGGTGATGTTCCTGAAAGAGTTTGGACCGGTAAAGATTTGTCTTATGAGCACTTGAGAGTGTTTGGTTGCCGAGCTTTTGTTCATATTCCAAAGGATGAGAGGTCTAAGCTTGATAGTAAGTCAAAACAATGTATTTTTCTTGGCTATGGGCGTGATGAATTTGGGTATAGATTGTGGGATCCGGTCAACAAGAAAATCATTCGAAGCCGTGATGTTGTGTTTCTTGAAGACCAAACAATTGAAGACTTTGGCAAAGGTGATCAACCGGAGCGAAAAACTAGTGATCTCATTGACATGGATCCATCTCCTTCATCTTCAGTTGATGATGAAAACGGGGGAGATGTGCAGCCACCTATTGAAGATGTGGAGGATGATGCTAATCCTAATGAAGTTGAGCCAGAAATTGAGGAAGAGCATCCAACTCAAGAACCGCCACCACAACTTGAGTTGAGGAAATCTACAAGGGACCGACAACCTTCAAGAAAGTATCCTCCCAATGAATTTGTGTTGATTTCCGATCAAGGGGAGCTTGAGAGCTACCAAGAAGCAATTGAGCATGCAAAGAAAGGTGATTGGAAAAAGGCCATGGACGAGGAGATGAATTCCTTACTTGAAAACCAGACTTATGATTTAGTGAAGTTGCCTAAAGAGAGGAAAATTCTAAAAAATAAGTGGGTTTTCAAATTTAAGAATGATGGCAAGAATCTGAGGTATAAGGCACGTCTTGTTGTAAAAGGTTTTGGGCAAAAGAAAGGTATTGACTTTGATGAGATTTTCTCATCGGTTGTGAAGATGTCTTCTATTCGGGTTGTACTTGGCATGGCTGCAAGTATGAACCTTGAAGTTGAGCAACTTGATGTGAAGACCGCATTTCTTCATGGTGATCTTGAAGAAGAAATTTACATGGAGCAACCGGAAGGTTTTGTGAAAAAAGGGAAAGAGAAATTTGTTTGCAAATTGAAGAAAAGTTTGTATGGTCTCAAGCAAGCCCCGTGGCAATGGTACAAAAAATTTGACTCTTTCATGATGAATAATGGTTTTTCTAAAACCACTTCGGACCATTGTGTGTTTGTGAAAAATTTCTCGGATGACAAATTTATTATTCTTTTGCTTTATGTTGATGACATGTTAATTGTGGGTCAAGATTCTACCATGATAAACAGGTTGAAATTGGAGTTGAGCAAGTCTTTTGCTATGAAAGATTTGGGACCGGCAATGCAAATACTTGGTATGAAAATTGTTCGTGATCGCAAAGAGGGGCTGATTTGGTTGTCTCAAGAAAGCTATATTGAGAAAGTTCTTGAGAGGTTCAACATGAATAAAGCAAAGCCGGTTGGTTGTCCACTTGCGGGTCACTTCAAGCTTAGTTCGAATCAATGTCCTACAAGTGAGAAAGACAAGGAAGAGATGCTGAAAATTCCTTATGCTTCAGCAGTTGGTTCTTTGATGTACGCCATGGTTTGTACAAGGCCGGATATTGCTCACGCCGTTGGTGTGGTGAGTCGTTTTCTCTCTAATTCGGGTAAAGAACATTGGGCAGCGGTAAAATGGATTCTGAGGTATCTTCGAGGGACTTCGAAGGTATGTTTGTGTTTTTGGAGATGGTAAGCTGGTGCTTGATGGGTTCACAGATTTTGACATGGCCGGTGATATTGATTCTAGGAAATCTACTTCGGGGTATTTGATGACTTTTGCAGGGGGAGCTGTGGCATGGCAATCTGAATTACAAAAATGTGTTGCTCTCTCAACTACCGAGGCTGAATTTATTGCCATTACGGAAGCTTGCAGAGAAGAGTTATGGTTGAAGAAATTTTTGCAAGAGTTGAGTTTGAAGCAAGAAAAGTATGTGCTTTATTGTGATAGTCAAAGTGCTATTCATTTGAGTAAAAATTCTACTTTTCATTCAAGATCGAAATACATTGATGTGAGATACCACTGGATTCGTGATGTGTTAGATTCGAAGTTGTTGCAACTCGAAAAGGTTCATACAGATGATAATATTTCAGATATGTTAACAAAGACTTTGTCGAGGGGCAAACATTTGAAGTGTCGAACTTTGGCGGGTATGGTTGATCTCTCCACCTAAGTCGGTAGGGGGAGAATTGTTGGGTATACCTCCTTATTGGAGTGTGGGACCCAATTGGTTTATTAAAAGAGTTTAATTTGGTTTGCTATTAGTTATAATATATTTTTATATATTATATCTAATTTTGTGAAAACCCAATTCAGTTTGGAAACAACTAAGGTTTTTGATAAAAAAATCCTAGATTCACAATACATATTTTTGGTATTGTTTTTCCCAAGGAAAAGGGGTTATGCGGCTACCAACATTGATTAATTCAATTTGGTGAGATAGTGCCTACTGGGTAGTTCAATTGGTGAATCAAAGCTTATTGTGTGTGATTCTTGGATGCATATTCAAGTGTTCGTTTGTTTGTGGTGTATTTCGGTAGCCATTGGGAAGTTTGATTTGGGTTTTCTACAATTTTGTTTCGGAAGATTTTGTTCGTTTATTTGGTGAGGTTTTTCCTCTTGTTTATTTGTGATTATTTGGAATTCACCTAAGGGTGGTTTGTGAGACCATTCGTGTCTCGTTTGTAATCGTTTGGAAACTTATTTGGTTGATAGTGGAATCGGATTTCGATCCCGTGGACGTACCTCACATTGAGGAAACCACGAAAAATTCTTGTGTTGCTTTTGATTTAATTTTTCCGCATTAGTTTTTATTTCCATTGATTGATTTACTTGTGGGAAATCATTGATTTTCCCTAACATAGAAGAGGGTAAGATTGAAGATGAGGAAGGAAGAAGAGAAGGAAGGAAGAAAGGAAGGATTTTCAGAACGATTTTCAGAATTTGGTTTGGGTCTAAGAGGAAGGAAGGAAGAAGAGAGAGAAGAGGAGAGAAAAATGAAGAAAAAAAAAAAAAAGTACCAAAACGACGAGCCATTCGGGCCAGCTTATTTTCGAGCTACGTAGCGGAGTTGCGAAAGAAGATTATAAACCATTGTGGCGCAAGGAACCAATTCCTTGTGCATAGAAGAGTAAAAATGGCTTGTAATTTGTGAACAGTTTGAAATTTGCTCGCAGTTTGGGGTGAGCTCAACTCGTGGGCTCGTTCAAGACCCACTCAAAGTTCAATCTGAGACTCGACCAGTTCGAGACTCAATATTTTTAGTGAAAAATAATAAAATTTTGGTAGAAAGAATTAAAAAAAAACAAAAAAAATTTATTCAAGTCCGCCCAAATTTGCCCTAAGCCCGAGTCTAGGCCCACCGGCCTGGCTCGAGACCCGAATACCCCTAGACCTGGGCCTCGGCCTCGGCCTCGGCCTAATTTTTTGGCCCATGAACTCGAATTTTGGCAGGAGCTCGTGAGGCCTGACGTGGACCGATCCGGGCTAAGCCAAATTTACACCCATACTTGCGCATCACTAGCCAAACAAGGACTCAACAGCACATGGGGCCTATCTAGAGTTACATTAATATATCGATGCAACCTAGTTGACTCAGCGAGGAGTTCATCACAACCATTTGCCTCACTCTAAATACAACAATGATATATCATTCTAAAATTAGAGCTCTAATTGAGTTCTGGTGAGGTGGAAAATTAAAAAAAAAAAAAAAAATGCCAAAACATCATATCAAATAGGCCCCGCATACACATTAGAAATATTAGAGGTCACAAATTAGAACTCCAAAACATTTTTGCTCCAAATATGTTGGAGTTGACATTGCTAATTCCTGGCTAGAACACTGATTTTCTAGCAGACGTTAAAATTGGGATCAACTTTTTTCATAAGTTCGAATGGCCTCCAAGGAGTCTGATTCAACAACAATGAAATGAAAGCCTTTATCCCAAGCTAATCTCAGCCCAAACCCTAGTGCCCACAACTCCACGGTAAGTGCATTAGCTAATCCAATAAAGTACTGAAAACCAACACACCATTCACCCTAGTCAGAGCGAATTAACCCACCTGGCACTAGCAAGGCCAATCTTCCCAACCATTGAGCTATTGGTATTAAGCTTAACCCAATAAGGTGATGGTCAAGCCCAACATGTCTTTTAATGTTTGTATGGTTCGTTCTGATTGACCATCTGTTTGCGAATGATAAGCACTGCTAAGTCTCAGTTCAGTTCCTAAAGCTTATTGCAAACTTTGCTAGAATCTCGAAGTGAACTTGGAATCTCTGTCGGACACAATAGATACTTGTACTCCGTGAAGTCCCACAATCTCATCAATATAGATATTAGCCAATTTTTTAATAGGTAAAAAGTGGGTAGACTTAGTCAAACGATCAACAATGACCCAAATAGAGTCCATATCTCTTGAAGAGCGAGGTAAACCAACAATAAAGTCCATTGTAATATGCTCCCATTTTCATTTCGATATTGGAAGCGGCTAAAGTAATCCAGCGGGTCGTTGATGTTCGGCTTTTACCTATTAGCAATGCAAACATTTGGCTACAAAATCAGCAATAGATTTCTTCATTCCAGGCCATCAGAAATTCTGTTTCAAATCTTTGTACATCTTTGTATTCCTCGGATGCGTAACAAATTTTGAATTGTGGGCTTTTGTCATAATATGTTTTCTTAATTGTGAACAATTCGGCACACAAAGCCTGCCTTGGAATTTCAATACGTTGTTCTCAAACACAAACCCTGGTCTCGGTTTAGAGTCAATTTCTTCCACAATCATTTTCAAAAATTCATTTTCTAATTGTTTTTCTTTAATCTCCTAAAATAATTGCCGGTTGTGCAGCAATGGCAGCTAAGACTCCACCATGTTCACACAAAACAATTTCAATTTTGTTTCTTTCCAAATCACACAACAATTTGTTAGGACCCTATTTATTGCCAATTCCGCGAACAAGCTTGGGTTAATCGAGTTGTATCTTTTCTTTTGTTTTCGGTCTTCCCGCTCGAGTGGGAAAAGTTGCGCTCGAGCGGAGTTTCCACCTTGCCAGTACTTTGGCTCGTCTGCAAAAATACTGTAAGGTGTGATTTTACGCTCGAGCGTAAGTTCCTACGCTCGGGCGTGAATCCTAGTTTGGAACACGCATTTTAGCATCCTTGCTCGAGCGTCCATTTTTGCGCTCGAGCGGACATCACGATTTCAGCAGCTATAAAACTGCAGTTTGGTCCAAACTTAGGGTACGACTTCCAGATCTTCTTTGAGGGTTTTAGGGTTTTCTTCTGAGGCTATTTTGCTAGTTTTCTTTGATGTTTGATTGAGTATTAAAACTCACATGGTTTGACAAGCATACATTAAAAAGTTTGATTGTTTGAGTGTTCTACTTCAAGAGAGTTATTCTTCAGTGGAATCCGGAGATTCAAGTGTGGAGTATTCGAAAGAGTTTGATGTTGTGCGCAGTCGTTGTTTTGACAATGGATGTTGTGAATTCAACATCAAACTGATCAATTCCGAGACGAAGGCTGCGGTGAAAGAGATACAGATTGTTGAAGACAAATTGTCAGAGTTTGGGTAATTTGTATGGCAAAATTTGTATTCTTTCTTCATTTTATAGTGGATTGATTAGTGGCGTTTTGTCCGTGATTTTTTAATCACAATTGAAGGTTCTCCAATTGTGATTTTTTCCACGTAAAAATCATTTGTGTCGATTTATTATTTTTGAAGCGACAATCTAAATCACTTTCGTATGTGCTAGTTGATTTAGATTGTTAGTTTTAATCATTTGGGAATTGGTACAATTAAATCTTGATCTAATCACGAATCACTTAGGTTTTTCACAATTTTTTCTGACCGGTGAACAAACATGTCAAATTACTAATTGACTTTCAGCTCAAAACATCTGCAACTGTGTTAACCTTTCCCGGATGATATAAGATTTGCAGGTCATAATCTTTTATCAGTTCTAGCTACCTTCTCTGTCTCATGTTCAATTCTTTTTGTGTGAAGAAATATTTTAAACTTTTGTGGTCCATGTACACTTCACAAGTTGCTCCATGTAAATAGTGACGCCAAATTTTCAAAGCAAACACCACAGCTGCAAGTTCCAGGTCATGGGTCGGATAATTTTTCTCATATGGTCAGAGTTGTCGAGAAGCATAAGTAATTACCCTTTCATTTTGCATTAACACACACTCCAAGTCTTTGTATGAAGCATCACTGTAAACTTGAAACCCATCTATATCGGTAGGCAAAGTCAGAATTGGTACAGTTACTAATCTGGTTTTCAATTCTTGAAAAGCTAATTCTTTTTTATCATTCCAGTCAAATGGTATACCTTTCTGTGTCAACTGAGTGAGTGGCAGAGCAAGTTTTGAGAAATCTTTTACAAATCTACAGTAATAATTGGCAAGCCTTGGAAAACTTCTAACTTCTTTAGTACTTTGCAAAGGGTGGGACACCTAATTTCCATAGGTGTTAATCTAACAACTAACTACTGACTTTCGCTGATAAAAAAATAAATAAATAAAACAAAAATGGAAAGCTTTGTCAAAACATGCCTTCAATGTATCAGTATAAGGTTCCCTTACCTGATTTTGGTTTATTGAGGAAATAATGATGTGTTTATTTTGGGAAAAAATATTTTTTAAAAAATATTTCTTGTATTTTTTGATGTTTGGTATGAAATAAGAATTAATAAGAAAATATTTTTCATGATAAACAAAAAACAAACATTTGAGAGAGCTGTTACAGTGTGTACTCTTACACTCTGTTTGGATCATGAGGTGAGGTGAGAAAAGAACTGATTGCGGTTTCTCACCTAGGTGAAAAAAAGAAGAAAAAAAAAATGATTATGGTTTCTCACCATTGTGTTTGGATGAATAAAAGAGAAAATGATGTGATTTCTCACTTATCATGTTTGGATAGAATAAATAAGAGAAAATAAAAGAAAGTGTTTTATTTTATTTTACCAAAATAACATTCCATATTTTTAAGCTATGTTTTTTTCATAAGGATAATTTAGGTATTTTAGAAAACTTTCATTACACCCAATTCTTTTCTCACCTAATCTCACCATTTTTGGTGAAAAACAAAACATAGATTTGGTGAAAGTCAATTTCTCACAAATTCTTATCTAATTAACCATCCAAATAAGTTAGTGGTTTTTTTATTTCGACAATTTCTTTTCTTTTCTCACCAAACCCGTCCATCCAAATAGAGTGTTAAAAAGTACACAATTTACCACATAATACTTTAAAAAAGTCTTCACACACTTTATGATTGGTGAAAAATGTGAGCCATCCATGCCAAAAAGTATATTGATCTCATAGGTTTCACCATTCTCCAATCGTAACTTTCTTGGAATGTGACTCTTTTTACAGATACACATTATAGATTTTGCCATTTTATTATATAATGAAATATGTATCTCCGTATTATTATAGAATGAAATAAGTCTCCTCTTGGAATACAACAAACTGCAAGTTTGCAGCAGACCAGTTTATTTCAGACCAGGTCCACTTCAAGGCAGGTTAGTTCACATCTAGAAACTTTTAGTCAGATTTCTGTACCAATCATATCAACTTTTTGAAGCAATTACAATCACTAGTTAGAAGGCAAATTTAAGGCAACATTCCACAGGGACTGCCCTGTTTTATTGTTGTTATACAATGGCAATGTGTTCTCCTCCTCCTGAGTCTGCAATGTTTCACTCCTAGTAGAGCATCCATATGGATTACTGCCAATATTGCTGTAAAACATCCCTCTCAAGTCGTCACCGCCGCCTATCCCTGGCTCTTTCTTCGCCTCATTCTGGTTGTAAGTGTCATCGTCAGCAATGACATTCGAGTTCTTCTCCACCAGTTCTCTGAACATGGAAGACCTGAGGAGGAGGCCGAGTGCAGTTGGGGAAGCCGACGTGTTGCAAGGACTAATGGGCATCTTTGTCTCCAAAAGTTCCTGTTTTCGGGGCACGTTGTTGCCTGTGTCTCCCAATGTGTAAGGGCTGGAGCGGAAGGTGAACTCGGGTTCCTGACTCGACATGAAATTAGTCGAGGAGTTGGCAAGCGGAGACTCCAACTTTTGTACTGGTTCCTGAAGGGCAACTGAGTTGGCTCCAGGCCTTAGCCACCTAATGTATGTGCTTAAGTCGAAGTTGGTCACCGCATTTATCCCTCTGTATTCGATCGCTGCAATGTCATAAGCATGTGCAGCCTCCTCTTGGGTACCTGGATATGTAAAACAGGTCTTCCATAAGCTTCTCTGATATACGAATTTAGACCATCTTATTAACTACATGAAATGGAGAGAGGTTGAAACTCACTGTAAGTGCCAAGGTAGAGATATTTGTTTCCAAACACCCTCCCAATCCTAGCTTCCCATCTACCATTGTGATGGTGCCTGAATTTCATCGAAAAATGCAGCCTTAGTATTCAATCTTTGATGGTTTAGTCAAGGGAAGAAATGATCAGACAGTGAAGGCAGGTGATGATAAAACTTTCGCTTACCTCGCAACTCCTCTGTACTTGGATACACCTCTTGAGAAACCACTGCTTCTTCTATATTAAGCAGAAAACAAAATAAAATAAAATGAGTTTAGGTTAAATGAAATCAAGCTTGTACTATGGGGTAAATTAGGTAGTAATTAATTCTAATCTTTAAGTACCTTCTCAACGACGCCAAGTACTCCTCTTTTGTTAAATTCTGCATTATCTCAATCTCTTTCTCATACTCAGGCACCTGATGAAAAAGAAATTGCGGGGTTTTCATAATAAGAATATATTACATTGTGTTTGCCATCGGCCTGTCAAAAATATATGGAAGTATTGGATTCGTGTATGGCATACATACCGGGAAATTTGTAAAAGTTTTAGGACCCCAATATTTGATTGCAGCTAAATCATATGCTCTTGCTGCAGATTCTTCTTCATCAAAAGCCCCTGGTAGGTTAGCGATACAATAACGGTTAATTTTCATGATTTCATCATCTAAGTTCGGTTTCTTTAAATCAAAAAAAAGTTCAAAATTAGCAGTGTAGGCACTCACCAAGATAAACTGTTCCATGCCAACCATTGCAACCATGAAACGTAATCCAATGACAAAACAATTAAAAAGGCATAAGAAATCAAGAACAGAATATAAAATGTACCAATCAATGTGTATTATCTGTTATGTTTACCTTGTTTCCCCTTCTTCCTCTGTGTTGCATTCCAAGACCCTTTATCCCATAGATGAGCTTCAAATCTCCCGGTCCATCGATGCCTGTAAATTTTTTTTTTTTAATTTTGTTTTTAAAGGCACAGTTAGCTTATTTGAATTTATAAGGAAAACTAAAATGAAGTAAAATGTACTTGGCCATACCGGCTAACTCCGCGAAATCTTGAACTTCTCTTGACAGTAGTGGTGGTAGTAGTAGTACTGGACGGATCAACCTGCAGCGTTTCTGTCTGCGGTTGTTCTCCTTGATCAGTGCAACCATCTGCAACTGGAGCGGGCTCTCTTCTCCGTCTCTTGACGCCCTTGGCCATGGGACTATTATCCCCACCTTCAGCATTACGCACGCCACGACGCCTCACTGGGCTCACTTCAAATTTCACGGCGGTTGTCATCTCCATCTCTCTCTCTCTCTCTCTCTCTCTCTCTCAGTTTCTGTTTTTTTCTTTCTTGAACTCAGTAGCAAACAGCAAGAGACAATGTTTTTTATATCTTCTTGTTGAGAAACTCCGAGCAAAGCATATATAAACGTAGGATTCTTGTATTGTTGCTTATTTTGTTTTCGTTGTCGCGACAGCTTTGAGAGAACAATGACAAAAAAAATGAACGATTATTTTGAAGTGCGTGTGCATTTTGTACATAATCAGTTGAGAGAAAGCTAACAGTACAAAATCTGTGATTTTATTTAGAAAGTCTCAAGAGCTCCAGCAAGGAGATCTGTCCTTCAGAATTAATGGACTCTTAGCAATTTAATCGATAGTATCAAGGTTTTTATGTTTTTGACAAAGTTTTTTATTAAAAAAATAGCTTCAACCCATGGTAGACTCGAACCCTTTTTGACTATGTCCAAGTTTATATTATAACCAGTGTGTGAATTGGCTGTTTCTATAAATTGAATTTGGAGATACCAAGATCATAATAGAGCAATCCAAAGCATAACAAATAGATGTTTTAGGGATTAAATTTTTTTTTTTCAAAGTGAAAATTTTATTGTAAAAAAATTTGGGAGGCCAATTTCTATTGCCGCAATGGTAGGTGCTAAATTTCTTTTCAAATCGTTTTGAAAAGTTTAAAAAAAAAAAAAAACTTTTAGCTACAATTTAAAAAATATCGCTAACAAAAGCAAGGACAAAATAATTTAGTCCCAAAAATATTATTTTTTGACACAAAAAATTTGGCTCCAAATGAAAGTTATAATAATTCATCATTAAATGTCAAATTTTGCCACTAAAAACACAATAACGACATTTTTATAATAAAAATATTCGGTTCCTAGTAAATGATTTTATTCTTAAATTTTTATCTCTAAAATTTTAATTTGTTGTACTTACCTATCATCCAAAAAAGAATGAATTGTAAAATTCTTTCAACCATTTTTATTTTCTACCTAATCTTCACACAAATGCTGTAGTGGCTTAAGGGACATGTAACTTAGGTGCTCGCCTAGGACCTGAGTAAAAGAATGCCTCACTTATTATGTATTCACATAAAATAAATTATAAATAATTCTCAAAATTAGAAAAGTAATAGAAAAACTCTACTTAGATAAATAAAAAAATTGTTAAATCGTAAATTATAAAAAATATGAGTCATTTCATCCCAGCCAAATAAAATAAGAGAGCAAAACATTTATCATTGGATACAAAAAGGGTCTCCTCATTACATTTACTTCACACCTTTTTCATTCTATCAGTCAAAAGGATGCCTCTTTATCAAAATTATTTTGATTGAGAGGGTAAAGGGTATTATTATCAATTTTAAATAAAATTATAGTACCAAAAAATAAATTACAATGTAAAAAATTATAAAAAGCCCCAACTAAAACTTTCACCTTGGACTTCAAATAGGCTTCAGCCACTTCCGCACAAATGTTATCGGTAATGAATTAGCATGAGTGTGATGTATTTTAATTAGGTCACATTCATCTTACCCTCTCCAGATTCCGCTTTAATAGAATCCTCGTGAAGTGTCACACTTTTTTTTTTTTAATGCACATCTTGGCTCGCACATAATCGCTCGCTTCACCAAAATTAGCTGCCTAAAAGTATCAGGTTTTGGGTGAGAAAGCTCATGTTTGAACCATATATGTTGCATTTTAATGTAATTTACTTGATTATAGTTAATTAAGTTAAAAATGGAAGTTGCAGTTTCTCAATCCAGATAATTCATTTTAAACAATTCTCCAATTCCCAAACTTGCTTATCTCAGATGGGTCAAAAAAGATGAGAATAATCAGAGTGCTGCAAAATTTGGATCATCAAAATAGACAAATGATATATATCATATACGTGACAAACCAAAACTTGGCTTATCCAAGGAAAGAAGCTCAGAAATGCCTCCGAATTTCGTCTTTTTTGGGGACTAATATAATCAGACAAACCTGTCGCGAGCGCAATTAAGCGACAAATTACATCGAGCGCTACCAGATGTGCTAATCCTGGGATTCGTCGTCCGGTTTTTAAACTAATGAACTTCATGTTTTTAAAGCTTTGTTTGGTTGTGTTTCGGATTTTGAGCTGCTTTTTTTTGAAGTTGTCTGTGTGACTGTAGAAAATGGAGTTTGTTTCCTGCCACGGAGGTCTAATGACGGTCATACCAATGGCATCAGTCGTTAAAATATTCTTCCCAGTGTTAATCCTTAAGTTGAATCTTTAATGTTCTTCTGGGGCATTTTTTTTTTTTTTGGAGTATTACAAACAAATTTTAATTTATGAATTTATACTGTATTGAGTCTCAATCAAGATTTTTTAGACCTTCAAATCTCATTAAAATTTTAATGGTCGGAATTGCTTTTCAAATAATGATTGTTTATCATTTATGATTATCTATAAAGGAATATGATGATTTGATATTTATTTTGATTTTCAACATTTTAAAACATCAACTTTCAAATTAAAAAAAACTAAAAAAAAAAAAAAAATTATGTGAAAAAAAAATAATTAGCGTTTGTTGGTTTCAGTTTTCTGAAAATTTAGTTTTTGTTTTTAGCGAATATTTTTAAAATTTTAAGCAAATTTTTTTTTTTTAAAAACTTTTTTAGATGCACCTTAGTTAGATGTATCTAAATAGTAAAATATTTGTAAAAAAGTATATTAAAAAATTAATAAATACACAAAAATAATATATATATATATATAAAGTACTAAATTTTAGTATTTTTTAAAAATATTTTTGGTATTTAGATTTTTTAAAAGATTTTTTTCACAAATATTATACTTTTTAAGTGTATTTTATGTTAGGTGTGTCTAAAAATTAAAAAAAAAAATATTAAAATATTAAAAAAATTCATTGAAAACATTAAAATATAGAAAATAAAAAAGTAGAATTTGCTAAAAATTATTTTCTGAAAATCAGAACCAAACAAATTTTTTTTTTGAAAAAATTGAATTATTTTTTTTGTATAAAACTGAAGATTTTGTGTCTATAAAGGAGCATGATGATGGAATATTGATGTGCAAAATTGAAAAAAAAACTTTAAAAATGAAAAAACTGATAATGTTCTCAGTTTTAAAAATGAAAAAAAAAAAAAAACTGTTAATATTCTCGTTTTTATTGAATAGTTAGATCAAACCAATAAGTAGAAGGGCAAAAATGTTTAATCTCATGTTTTGTTTTTTATCAATTAGTCAAACAATTATCTGGAACATTATTATGCAAAATTAATAATATTTTTAGTTTTAAAAATTAGAAAAAACTAATAATATTCTCAATTTTACTAACTAGGATTTATTGGTTTAAAAAATCTTAAATAAGATCTGAGTTACCATAACATTTGTAAATATGACTTCTAGGTAATTAACTCTTTATTATTATTATTATTATTATTATTTATTTATTTTATATGGATTTTGGCTAAATTATGCTCATCTCCCATAAGGTTAAGAGAAAATTAATATAGTAAATCTCACAACTTCGGCATAATTACATTGGATTTTTTTAAGTTTTTAACTGATATCACAGTTAGCCTAATTTTTTTTATCAATAATTCGTTAATCATATGGATAGAAAAATAATATTATCACATCTTTTACATTAAAATGTATATTTTACAGAATTTATTTTTGTATTTTTACATCATTTATATTAGTTTCATTCCATTTAACCTTACTAAAAAGAAGGTTAGTGAATTATGTCAAAATTGGAGCTGCTTGTATTTTTTCCAATCTCATGACAGATTAAAATTAGTGTAATTTATCCTTGAAACTTTCATTCGAAGTTTATATGTTGGGTGTTTTGGAAGCAAGTGCGTGTTTAAACTACAAAGAATCAATCTAAAAACACACAAAATCAGATTTGATTTTTCTTGCAGAAAATAAGGAAGAAGAAGAGCAAAACAGGAGAGAAGAGGGGTCACTGTTAACAGCCCCTTCTGCAGATTTTTCTATTGCCTTTTTAGCTTTCCTTACAAGCTTTTTATATGAACTTATATTAACCCAAATACCAATAAAACATCTGGACAAATTTCCTCCACATACATTAAGCTAATTAACAAAACCCAACCCAAAACATAACTAGAATTAAATAAGCATAAGTGATTGTTTGAATACAAAATTAAACAAGCACATTACATCAACATTGCTCCCCCCCTAATGTGCTGCTCCATAACTCCAAGTAACTCTCTGAAATACTGGAACTTTTCTTTGGGAAGAGCCTTAAGTGAATATATTTGCAATTTGTTCATCTGCCCTGCAAAATTTGAGCTGCACTTCACCTTCTTCAATTGCTTCCCGAATAAAATGATGTTTAATTGCAATATGACGAGTGCAACTGTGAAAAAAAGGATTCTTAGCCATGGCAATAGCTGATTTGTTGTCGCAAATTTTTTTTATACCATCTTCTTCCTTTTCGAAAATATCTTCAATTATTCTCCTTAACCAAATTGCTTGGGAAGTTGCCAAACCCACTGAAACATATTCAGCTTCTGCAGATGATTGCGCCACACTCTGTTGCTTCTTAGATGCCTAAGAAAATACTCCAGAACCCAATGAAAATGCATACCCTAAGGTGCTTTTCATATCATCAATGCAGCCACCCCAATATCACAAAAACCAAACAATTTCACAGTTGAATCTTTGCAATACTTGATACCATAGCTGGTTGTGCCTTGAATATATCTCAAAACTCGTTTGTAGCACCAAGATGCTTTTGGCTAGGATTATTCATAAATCTAGAAAGCAAACTTGCAGCATGCACTATATCCGGCCTTGTAGTTGTAAGATACAATAAATTTCCAACCAAGCTTCTATACAACAAACCTTCGACTTTTTTCTCTCCATCTTCCTTTGTAATTTTTCATTCACAACTAGTGGTATGGCCATGAGCTTACAACCACTTATGCCAAATTTCATTAAAATATTTTCAGCATATTTCTTTTGAGAAATAAATACTCCATCTGCAACTTGATAGATTTCAATTCCAAGAAAATGATTCAACAAACCCATGTCACTCATTCCATATCTTCTCATCATGTCATTTCTAAATTCTTCAATCATTGTCTCATCATTACCGGAAAATAACAAATCATCAACATTCAAGGCAACAATAAGAATTAACATACCTTGATTTTTCATATATAAGGTTGGCTCACTCTTGCTCTGCTTGAAACCCTTGTTGATGAAATAGAAATCAATTTGGCTATACCATGCTTTTGGAGCTTGCTTTAGCCCATACAATACTTTTTTCAATTTATACACATTGTCTTCATCTACTTTCATTAAAAACCCTTGGGGTTGTTCAACATACACTCCCTCTTTCAGTTCTCTATTTGAAAACGTAGATTTAACATCAAGTTGATACAATAACCAACCTTTTTGGGCTACTAAGGCAATGAGAGCTCGAATGGTGTCAAGTCGTGCAACGGGTGCAAATATTTCTTGAAAATCGATTCCAGGCTGTTGTGTGTACCCTTTTGCGACCAGCCTTGCCTTGTTTCTTTGGAATCAATCATCCGAATTCAACTTTACTTTATAAATCCACTTCACCCTAATGATTTCCTTGCCTTGTAGTCTTTCAACCAATTCCCATGTGTTGTTCTTCTCAATGACTTCAATTTCTTCTTCCATTGCTTTCTTCCAAGCTTTCTCTTTAATTGCTTCTTCAAAACTTTCAAGTTCCGCTACACAAAAATTGCATCTAGCATACACATCACTCAAACTCCTCATTTTTTTTTTTTGGAGTTGAGCTAGGTGAGGATGAATTAGAATTTGAGCTTGAACTTGGAGAAGAGTTGGAGCATGATGATGAACTTTCCCTTGGTGAGGATTGATGTGAATCTTCATTATTTTTATCTTCATATGTTGAATTTTCTTGCTCCTCATCAACTAGGACAGATTGCTTCTCAATTTTACTTCTTCCCAATTCCATGAAGCATTCTCATCAAATAACACATCCCGGCTGATTGTTATCTGATTTTTCTTCAAGCTATACAATCGATAACCCTTGGATTTGCTGCTATATCCCACAAAGATACATTTCTCACTTGTTTCATCTAATTTGCTTATTCTTTCCTTTGGAATTTGAGCATAGCAAACACATCCAAATACTTTGAGATGTTTTACTGATGGCTTTCTCCCACTCCAAGCTTCTATGGGAGTTTCATTCCAAACAGCTTTGGTAGGACACCTATTTATCAAGTACATTGCTGTGTAAACAGCTTCAGCCCAAAAATTCTTTGATAGCCCTTTTCATGCATCATAGATTTGGCTATTTCATAACCGTTTCATTCTTTCTTTCGGATACTCCATTTTGTTGTGGAGTATGACTCACTGTTAGTTTGCCTTTCTACGCCTTCATCTTCACAAAATTTGTCAAACTCCTTAGAGTTGTATTCTTTGCCA
This sequence comes from Camellia japonica, assembly GCA_030407325.1. Taxonomy (NCBI): domain Eukaryota; kingdom Viridiplantae; phylum Streptophyta; class Magnoliopsida; order Ericales; family Theaceae; genus Camellia; species Camellia japonica. The sequence goes on from JAPPVO010000007.1 coordinate 64,612,385, forward strand.
TTATCACTTCTTAAAGTCTTTATGTAGTGCCTACTTTGCTTTTCCACCATGCTCTTGAACCTCTTGAAAATAGTAAACACTTCAGATCTTTCCCCCATGAAATACACCCATGTCATCCTTGTATAGTCATCAATAAAAAGAATAAAGTACTTGTTTTGGGCATGGGAGGGAGTTCTCATAGGCCCACAAACATCCATATGAACTAACTCTAACATTTCTTTGGCTCTCCAAGCAACTCCTTTAGGAAAAGGTTGCCGATGATGCTTCCCAAGTGCACATCCCTCACAAACATCATGTATTTCCTCAATACTTGGAAGTCCTTGGACCATATTCTTTTGGTGAAGCACTTTGAGACTATAAAAATTCAAATGCCCAAGTCTCCTATGCCACAACCATGACTCATCATTTGTATGAGCTTTCAAAGCAACATTTCTAGCATAGTTGAATGTGAGTGGGAAGCTTCGATTCTTCTCCATTTGAATTTTTGCCACCACTTGCTTTGCATTTCTGTCATGAATGGTACAACTGTTAACTTCAAAATGGACTGCATATCCATGTTCCACAAGTTGTCCAACACTCAGTAGATTTTGCTCCAAGTCTAGAACAAGCAACACATCATGAATAAACTTAGTCCCCTTCTTTGTTTCAACTCTTATGGTTCCTTTTCCCTTTGTATTTACTAACACTCCATTTCCCATTTTAACTTGAGAGCAAATGGAAGTGTCCATGTCCAAGAAAATAGACTTATCACTTGTCATATGATTGCTACACCCACTATCAAGGTACCAAACATCATTTTTGTGTTTTTGAAGCAACTTGACAAGCATAAAATAAGTTTCCTTCTCCATCTTTCTCCTCTGAAAAAATAGCTTGTTGATTGCTCTTGACTTTGCAATCCTTTTGGAGGTGGCCAAAATTTTTGCATTTATAACATTGTGGTTTCCCTCGAAACCAACAATCCTTCTCTAGATGATTTCCTCTTTCACAAATTCTGCACTTTCTTGTATTTTCTTCCACACTTGAACTTCTATGAATGTTGCTTCTACCTCTTTCCCTTGATGAATTCTTCCACTACCTCTTCCTCTTCCTTTTCTACAACCTCTTGATGATTCCCCTCTTGTTTGCTCATTACTTGATGATTTTCCATGACTTTTAGAATTCAAATTAACTTTTGATTGGAATGCACTCTCCAAAGGCTTCTCTGATTGTTTTAATAACCTTTGTTCATGAGCTTTCAAAGAACCCATCAATTATTGGACACTCATTTCAGAGATATCCTTTGTCTCTTTAATTATTCCCACCATTGTGTTCAATTTTTCTGGTAAACTAACCAGAATTTTCTCAATAATTCTCTTTTGTTCAACTCTTTCGCCATATGATTTCATTTGATTGACAATCTCCATCAGTTTAGAAAAATAATTAATTAAAGTTTCAGATTCTTTCATCTTCAAATATTCTAACTCCTTTCTAAGAGTTTGGAGTTTGATGATTCTTACCTTTTTGTCTCCTTGAAATTCTTATTGTAGAATGTCCCATGCTTCCTTTGATTTCTTAGCTTCAATGATTCTTGGAAACAACTCATCAGAGAGTGCTTGTTGGATGAAGAAGAGTGCTTTAGCATCATTTTTTTTTTCTGGTTTCCTCTAGCTGCTGCTCTTGTGCTAAAGTTAATGTAGTTGTTGAATCGAGTTCATCATACCCATTTTGTACCAAGTTCCATAAATCTTGGGACTGAAATAAGGTCTTTATCCTCACACACCAATAATCATAATTTTCTCTAGCAAAAATGGGCAGATTGTTGTTGGATACCTATACTTTGGTTGCTTGAGTTAGCCATGGAAATTTTTTGCAAAACCCATTTTTCTTCTTCACACACCTTTTATTTTAGCCCTCTTTTTCAAATCCAAGCTTCCACTTCGAACCAGGCTCTGATACCACTTTATGTTGGGTGTTTTGGAAGCAAATGTGTGTTTAAACTACAAAGAATCAATCTAAAAACACATAAAATCAGATCTGATTTTTCTTGCAGAAAATAGGAAAGAAAAAGAGCAAAACAGGGAGAAGAGGGGTCACTTATGATATTCCCAACATTCATCTAGAGACAAAACACACTCCTAAGTTAAACTTCATTTAGCATATCAAAACCCAACTCCAAACTTGATAGTAGGTGTGACCAAACACCCCATTTCAACTATAAAAAAAAAGAAAGTGCAGATTTTTTTTACTTCATTGTCTTCATTCTTCTCTCTCTAACTTCTCTCTACATTCTCTCTCATTTTCCTTTACTTTCTTGGTGGCCAAACACCCCACTTTTGCACCACCCTTACACCACCACCTTAACCTATCATCTCCACCACCACCAGCCATCTTATCTTGCCAGAAAAAGGGTCCGGTTAGCAACTCCATCACTCCATCTGAAAGTAGCACAATAGAAGTACCAATTCTAGATTTTTCTTAATCTTTTGAAAAATCAAAGCTTGGGGTTTATTTTCTTGATGGATTAGAGGCTTTTAATTGGTAAGCATCTTTTCCTAAAAAGTTTAGTTTAAGGTTTTACATATTTTGAGTTAGAGATGATGAATTTTTTTTTCTATTTTAGATCTATTATGATTTGGGGTTTGATTGTTGAGTTTTATACTCTTAATTAGTTTCTACGAATGTTTTACATGTAGAAAAATGATCAATTTGATGGTTGTTTTGGAGATTGAGATTTCAGTTAATTTAGGTTTGAATGTGACGTAAAAATTGGGGATTTTGGTGTTAGAAAATTGATATGTTGAAATTGATTTGATAAATGGTGGTGTAGACACCCCATTATTGACGGCCCTTATGACTTGGACATCTTCGCTTGCACACCCGATAATGAGTGCATATGCTTGTCAAGTGCTCAAAGTCCTCAACGGATTGCCACAACTTTCAGTCTTTCAACCCTTGCACCCCTGTTGCCTCATTTTTTAACCAAACCCATTGTTTTTTAAGCCTGAAGCCTTAGGCCATCTCTTTGGGCTACCGGTCATCACTCTTGGCTGCTGGCCACCAGTGATGGCCAGCCGGCCACCAACGTCTTTTGTAGGATATTTTGTAACAGTTGTGCCAGTTGTTTGCATAGATGCTTGCATCTGCTCCCACGTGTATGGCTAGATGTTCTTGAGGGGAATTCATGTTTTCTATATATAGAGGGCCTCCCTCTCATGTTTTAAGGTTAGAAAAAAAATTAGAGCAAAATTTTTTCCTCTCTCTCTCTCTCTCTCTCTTCCAAACTTCTACACTTTTGCTTACATATCCCTCACCTTTACCTATACACCCTTAACCAAACCTCTCCATATTTGAGTTGAGGTGTCTTTGAGGCTTGTAGGAGCTCTTGAGGGTGTGTTTGCCTGGTTTTGTTGCTTGGAATTGATTTCCTCTTCAAGAGGTATAAGGCTTTGCCTATTTACTTGCTTTATCTACTCTTTTTCTTGCATTTTTCCAAGTGTTTGGGCTGTAAAAACTTTGTGTTTTTGGGCTGAAACTTGGGTTTTAAGGCCATTAAAGGTTGAGGGGTGGTTCACTTTTCTTTACGCCTTGTTTTGAAGGTTTTTTCCCTTGTGTTTCCCATCCTTATACTATCAATTTTTGAGCTTTTAAACATTGTTTTTCAGAGTTATTTTAGTGGCTAAAATCATGTTTCGAAATTCAAATTTGGAGGGGTTAGCCTCCCCTCCTTGTGTCTTGCTTATTAGCCTAGCTTGTGCTATGTTTTAGCTTATTAATTTAGCTTCTTTTTTTTTTTTTGTCTTAATTCCAGCATGTATGAGGACTGTTTTTAAACTGTTTTAGCACTGTTTTTGGTTGATGGTTGCATTTGATCTTTGCTTTGCATGCTTATAGTGCAATTGTTCTCATAAGCTTGGTGTTTTAGGCCTTAAACACCTTCTTATTTGAGTTGATTGCATTTATGGCTTTCCATACTTTAATCACTCTTAATTGCAACATCCCTCATTTCTTTGCTTTTGTTTTGTTTTGAAAGTGGTTTTAAACTACTTGTTTGTTTAAGCATGAGATTGAGCTGTCATGCATAATGGTTTAATCCCTTTGGGGGTTCATTACCAACGGTATGATGTCTCTTTTATGCCCAAAACAACTCTTGGTTTGAGCCCTCTTTCCATCAGAGGACTTAACTTCACCCTTTGGACTCAATGAATTAAAGGATGGTTGGTAATTTAAAATGAAGTAATTAAAATTGAGGCTAAAATAATGCAAGATAAGAATTTGGTTTTGTGTTCAATCGGACATTAATTGAACACATGGAAGCTTGAGGCATTTCATACTCATTAGTGATGAAATGGTTCAAATTTTCAAGGTTACCGCTGCCCTTGATCATTTCTTGAAAGGGAGGAGGTTAGAGTCTTATTTTGTTGCATTTATTGAACTTGCACACTTTTGTTCATAAGCCATCATGCAATGAAATTGCTTAAGTTAATGGTTTGTGGACCAAATTTTCTCTCATTTGATTTGTTTATGATAAGGAGGGGTGAATTGTGCAAACAAACCCTTGAGAATATCCTGTACATGCTCTGTTTGTTCTCTATTACAGCAAGATGAACCCTACAGCAGTGGCTGGCAGGCCACTTTCCATGGCCGGCAGGCCATCATTGGTAGCCGGCAGGCCCTCACTCCTGGCCAGCCGGCCACTAATGCAAATTTTAGCAGTGTGTTTTTTAAGTAGAGCAGAGCTGTTCTGGAGGTGGACAAAAGTGTAAAGTGTTCTACTATGCAACAGAGACCTTTTGAAAGCAAAACAGTGGCCTTTTCGGGTGGAAACCGAGCATGTACATGAGCATTCCTCGCATACTGAGCATGTTTTAGTTTAAATATTTAGTTTAGATATTTGTTCTAATTAATTAGTTGCAGCTAGTTAATTTTGTAAAGTGTTGTAATAATTAGTTAGTTAATTAGTTGTTTGATCTCGTCTTGTAATTATTTTAGCTAACTAGGATAGTTAATTCATTTGTTGTAATAATTGGTTAAGTAGTTTAGCTAATTTAATTTTTTTTTTGGGTAGTAATTAGCTTAGCTTAGCTTAGCTAGTTAGGTAGTTAGTTAGTTTATTTGGACTCTCCTTCGTGAGAGCGAAATATTGTAATAATGTGTATGTCTTCCTACCCCATGTCTTTCTCCCTTTTATTTTACTGCTTACGACGGTTAGCTTAGGGACATCATATTTTGTTTAGCATACTTCATGTTTGCATCCACTTGTATTACATGCACAGAGGCTCGGTTCATCATTCTAACTGCACTGTTAGTTTAACGCTTCTTTGAATACGTGCTTAGACTACATGCTATCAAAGTGATTCATATGCCATATTAGTAGCCGAGCCTAGTAATTGCATATCGAATGTGTTGCATTAGTCATATTGCATAGTTAGGATCATGCATTTTTCTAACTCTTTTGTTTATTTTGGCTTGGAGTACTAGGTGAGCCTTTACTCGCTTTAGCATATTGTATGTGTATGATTGTTGCCATGTCTAGCATGCTTTCCATGAGGCTAATTGCTTAAGTGCTATAACTGCTTGAATGCCTATGGATGAGGGCTAATTGCTTGAATTGGGATAATTTTAGTAATGTTTTTATGCGATCACTTTTTCAAGTGACACATATTCGAAACAATTTTCAAAACAAATATGAATCAAGTGTTCCAATTCTTACAAATTTAGTCTATACTTGTATGTGTGCGCATCACATAGTAATGCTAGCCTAATAACCATAACAAGAGCATATAATGTAGATAAGATCCATATCATGATTAGTAGAGGCCGATCTTTGATCGAGTGAGCGGGGGTGCTCAATTGATGACCTTTCCCTCTCGTACCTAAGTTCCCGAGCTGAGACAATTTTAGTGATGACGGACACGTGGCCTTTGACATAAGTCATGAGTTTCCTAAATTTCCCCAAAAATATATTTACGTGGCGACTGTGTATCTGGCAAAGCAGTCCATTTTTGGCATTTTGATTAAAAATCGATTTTTCAAAAGATTTGCCGGATTGGGACTCTTTGGTGTTTATCGATTTCACATTACACTTGTGGAATTAGATTTAGAACCGCAGGAGTCCGATACTGTAGGGCTTCTTCGACTTCCGAAAGGGGGCGCGAAAAAGTTGAGCTACAGTTTCTGGCGACTCTGCTAGGGATTTAGAGAACTTTACTCGAAATTCATGGTATGAAAATTTATCTACACTTATATGTTTTTTTGCATTGCATTTGCGTTGGTGCGTTTAAATCACTGTGCTTGCCATCTGCTATTCCTGGACGGTTTGTCGGAGGCTTGCCCAAAAGCTTGCCAAAAGGTTGACTGGTCATGGGCTCTGCCATGATGGGAACACAACCCTTGGATCTAGACTATTGCTGTACCGTTTGATCCTCCTTTCACTTCTCGGTGTTAGGTGTGAGAGGTATATTATTTAGTCTTGCTGAGGTACCCTCTTTTGACCATGCGGCCTAGTTGCATATCGAAAAGCCATAGCGACTGTTCCAAACTAGGACAGGATGCTTACTCGAATATAGGATTACATGAAATCGCTTTGTTTGAATAGTGAACCCTAGTTCCTGACGAAACTAGGACAGGGTAACCTTACCCCCCCATAGGGGTATTTTGGATCTCACTTACTTGGTATGTTCTTTACAGTAAAACTATACAGGAATGTGCGTATCAGTTGCAAGTTTGGTATCCGTTTTTGGGGGCAGAATTCAGTGTTGAGTGTAGTTCTATAGCTTTGATTACATATGTTGGTAACATCATTAGCTAAGATGCCGTGTGGTTTCTGATTACTGCTTTCTTTTTGCTTTATTTCTTTTTACTAGGTAGTTTAACACCATAGCTTCGGAAAGTTCGGATATCCCCCAAGTGCTCTGGACCCCAGTCAGAAGGCTTTGCAAAGCCAGAGATCTTGTTAGGGGACAGCCCGTGTTCACTGTATTCCTACCGGTTACTAGACGGAAAAGAGCCAGGCAGAGTTCACCGGTCCGGTTTCTACAGCAGTCACCCCTCACTTCACCTGCATCTAGTTAGGCTTAGGGACAGTCTTCTACATCTAGTCCAGTATGAGATCACTCACCTATTCCTATGGCACAGTATCCCCCAGTCAGTATGGAGGAATTGATCCACCATCTTCAGCAAACAGTTGAAACTCTACAGCAAGAAGCCGCTCATCAGACTGAGGTCACAGCGCGTCAAGCTGAGGTAATAAACAGCTTGCAACAACAACAACCACAATCGGCAGTGGCTTCTGCATCTCATGGACCTCCTATGGGCATCCCGATACCCGGAGCCACTGCCTATACTGCTAATGTCCAAGAGAATCAGGACAATCCAACAGAGCCGATCCCACCACAAGCCTCCAAAGCATCTGCATATCAAATCGAGGCTCCGTTTGAATTTGAAGTAGACCCAACTGTGCTTAAGGTCAACAAGCTGGAGAAACTACTCAAGCGAGCACAAAGTGTTAATTTTATTCCCGATATAGAAGACAGGTATACCGACTCTGCAGTGACATTGCCAGATCGGTTCAAAATGCCGCATATCGATAGATTCGATAGCTCCGGAGATCCCATGGTTCATCTACGTCTGTTTTTAGACATCTTACGGCCGATGGGCCTGACTAAGCTGTAGAAGCTCTCTCTTTTTGGCCAGACCATGTCAGGAATAACAGCTATATGGTATGCGAAGCTAGAGGATTTTGTTAAGCAGAGTCGGGAGGAAATGGTCGTGGCCTTTGTTGCTCAGTACTCGTACAACACACAAATCAAGGTCACAACCCGTGATCTTGAGGCAATGCGTCAAAAGCCAAATGTGGGCTTCTCAGAATTTGTGACGAGGTGGAGGGCTAAAGCTTCAATGATGACCACACGTCTTTCCCAGAAAGATCAAATAATGATGGCAGTCCATAATCTGCACGGGAAGTTGTTACAGAAAATGATCGTCTTACCTTTGTTCACATTCACCGAGCTTCATGAGATGGGGGTTTAGATTGAAGATGCCATGAAACAGGGGTTGATTACTAATGAGAAAGAGCAAACAAAAAGGCTTTTTGTGTGCAGTTCCAATGCAACCACCAGTGGTAGCACAGCTACGCGGCCGTCGGATGTGAGCGTTGTTACCACCACAACTAAGATTGCCAATCCCTTTGCCAATACAACTCGACAAACTTCGAACAACCCTGCCCAATCCCAAAGGACCTTTACTCAACTCTACATGCCTTTATCTCAAGCCATGACGGTGTTGATTAAAAAAGGGCACCTCAAACCATTAGAGCCGCGCCCACTACCTGATCCTCTCCCATCGAAACATAACCCAGCAAAGTACTGTGCTTTTCACCAGCAGCACGGTCATGACACCGACCAATGCTTCAGACTACGTCATGAGATTCAAGACCTCATTGACAACAAGGTGATCGCACCACCCCAGAAAGCAAATGTAATTACAAACCCTCTCTTGGCCCAAAATCAAGTTCCCCCACCTCGGAATCTAAACCTAATCCATACACTGGCCATCCCCTATGACCCCAGCGTATATATTACTCCTTCCCACCTACCAAGACTGACGGTGTTCATTCCTGAAAGCATAGATTTGTGCATGATGGACACGTCCGCACTTCAACCTAAACCTGTGGTGGTGACAATTGCAGTAGAACGGAGTCTGGTCTTAGAGGAAACTATGAGTTTGTTGCCGGAGAGCTCTGAGAACTTGCCTAAGGGGGTGTATGATCTAAGGTGCGACATTGTGCCGACTGGGCAACTCAAGCCAGAATTGGTGTTGCCAACTGTAGTGGAGGTTAATATGGTTAGTGTGATAACTCTGTCCCGTGTTATGCTAATTGATCTTAATTATGATTATGATTATGTGCTTAATATGATTTGAGTGATAATTACATAATTATATGCAATTTTGAATTTCTATCTAAAATCTATTTAACTTACTGTTATAAACTGAAAATTGAAGGCCTTATCGCCCACAGAAACTGAAATCGGCTACGCCATTGTGATTGGCATAATTTTTAGAGCCTACAGTGAAATTTAATTGAAAATTTATTCAGATCAAAATAATTAGATTCAAAACGATTAAATTAGGCTCAATTACTTAGCTTTAATCAATTTGATTAGCCAAGCCTATAAATAGGCTTATATGCACTCAATTCCTCTCTTTTGAACTCATATTTGCTGAGATTACACTCTAGAGAGAGAGAGTGTACCGATTGTAGAAAGAGAGGGAGCTCAAGTTAGATAATTGAACAAGGAGCTTGAAGATCTTGAAGATTAACTCAAGAATTAACTAGAACTTGGAAGGTTAGAGCTCATAGGTGAGTAATTGGGCATGAATTCATGAGTTTGAGTTGTAATTATGTGAGCTCAAAGATGAATTGTAACCAAGAGTGTGAGTTGAGTTGAATTTGATGAATATGAAGTTGGTATGTACATGCGTGTAGAGAATTGCCATGAATTTGCATAATCTAGCATGTAACATGTTAATTATGAAAAATTGAGCATTGAATCATACATGCAAGCATGGTTTTGTTGAGCTTCATGAGTATAAACATCACTTGTGCCATTTGTAATGGTATTGGGGTCTATATTACATATGCATGTATAATTCATGAAGTTATGAAGTTGGATATATGTGTATTGAAGTTTAATTATGAAGCTATGTGTTTTGTTGAGATAATTTGAGAATTAGATCATGGTTTTGGACAATTGGTCTTAAATGACCTATATTCTTATGCTATGTAATGTTTTTCCATGATTTTGTACCAAAAACACGAACTTTGAACCTTTGAACATCAAGTTTGAGCTTCAAGAACAGTTCTGGAAATTCCAGAATTTATCGAGTCTGTTAGAGCGGGGAAAGCGCCGCTCGAGCGTAAAATGTTAGCTCCTAGAAGTTTTACAAACATTGATGTCCGTACGAGCGGGAAGAGTCACGCCTGAGCGCCTAGTCACATGTTTGACTTTTAGCTCGAGCATCCGAAGTTACGCGCGAACGCAAAATCGAGGCAACCAGTACTTTTGCAGACCCAAGGGGTCCGCTCGAGCGGCCAAAGCCACGCTCAAGCAGAGAGCCTTGTTTCAAGAATTTTAAAAAATGTGTTGTATGATTTGTTTTCCGTTCTCTTTCATTTCTAAGCACTCTTAGGCATGCATTGAACACTATAAAGGAGTTAAAAAGATAAGGAAGAAGCCTAAGAAGGATATATGAATTAAAAACAGGTTGAATCGTTTGTGACCCATTATGTTTATGAAATGTGTAGGGTCAAGCACAAGGGCAAATCATCCAACAAATCATTGTGAGTAATACCTTAGTAAAGATATTTTGAAGTATGCTATTTGTCCAATTGCTTACTCCTATTTGAGTTTCATAAGTTTGTTAATTTGAATTGTGGACAAATATTCGTTATACCATACAATTGGACCAAAGGCCGTTTGACATAATTGATTGGGCCAAAGGCCATTGGAATGAATGATTGGGCCAAAGGCCGTTTGACATAATTGATTGGGCCAAAGGCCATTGGAATGAATGATTGGGCCAAAGGCCGTTTGACATAATTGATTGGGCCAAAGGCCGTTAGACATGAATGATTGGGCCAAAGGCCGTATGACACGAATGATTGGGCCAAAGGCTATTTGATGTGAATGATTGGGTCAAAGGCCATATGGCGTGAATGAATTGGGCCCAAGGCCATCTGTTAAAGACGAAGTGGGCTAGAGGCCGTTTGATACGTCTAGTTTTGTAGCCGTTTAATGTACTAGATAGAACTATGAATGGGCCCAAGGTTGTCTAATATATCTATTTCAAATTTCATTCATGTATCTTCTTTATTTGATATTATTCACTGGGCTTTCGCTCACTCTCATTCATGCGTATGTAGGTGGGCCAAGAGATGTTCAAACCAGCCTCGGTGAAGTATGTGAGAGAAAGTCAAAGTTTTGAGGAGTTAGCCCAAACGTCTCACGCACAAGACTTGTTTGTTTCTTTTGTCTTCCTTTTGTCACTTTGGTGAAAATGTTAGATCACCATGTACATAAGCTTTTGGTTTGATTGACTTTAACTTGAATGATCCTGATGTGTAAAAGAATTCTATGCCATTTCCCTTTGATGTGGGTTATTAATGAGTATATGTGAAATGTTTTGACGTGACATGTAAGCACAGCTCTATGGACAAAATTTTTCAGTTTGCTTCTGGTTTGGCCCCTTAACTCTATTGAACTATGTTTTAATGGGTTTGAGGCCGTAGGTAATCTCTTGATTAATAGCGGGTTATGACCTTAATCCATAGGGGCGGGTTTGGGTCATGACAGTTAGGGAAGATGTCTGGAGCCAACGTCTAGATGATTTGGCAGAACTTGAGGAGGATCTAGACAACCTACAGTTCTTTGACAAATAGGATCAAGGGGATATGCAAACTGACTAGTTCG